>CAUYPK010076453.1:0-150009 GCA_963574355.1 Loris lydekkerianus
CACTTAATTAAATGTGCCATTAAATATTGTGGGTTAAATAGTTCAGTGGAATACAGTTCAGTTCAGCCGCCTACCTCTTCAGCTCAGCAGGGACTTGTGGACTGAGCTGAAGCACCGCCCCCTCAAGCAGACGGCAGAAGACGACTGGAGACTACGTGCATTTGATTAGGTGCGCGCGCACGGAATCAAATAACCTGTATGACCTGAGTATAAGCCGAGTTTGGGTTTTTCGTCACAAATTTTCAGCACAAAAACTCGTCTTATACTCGAGTATATATGATAATAATATCTTTCCACTTCTATTCTGATTTCAAAGGCAGGTAGTACCTGAGTTACAAATATTCAACTTACTTACAACTCACACTTACAAACAGGGACCTATTATAGTAAGTTATAAGCATTTGACTGACAAGGACTCATACCTATGAAAGAAGTTTATTACTGGTACATATACCTGTTCCGGTTGGCATACAAATTCAATTAAGAATGAACCTGTAGCACTTATCTTGTTCATGGCCCAGGGACTGTCTGTATAAGGCTCCCTGTAGTTTCTCCATCACACCCCAGGCTAAGCTGATGTCTCCTCACACTGAACTTGGAATGCTCTTCACCGTCCATTTACAATCAGTTCTGTGCTGCCTTCTGACCTCTCTGTTTTTTGAGACAGAGCCTCAAGCTATCACCCTGGGTAGAGTGCCATGGCTTTACAGCTCACAGCAACCTCCAACTCCTGGGCTCAAGTGATTCTCCTGCCTCAGCCTCCCAAGTAGATGGGACTACAGGTGCTTGCCACAACGCCCGGCTATTTTTTTGTTGCAGCCGTCATTATTGTTTGGCAGGCCTGGGTTGGATTTGAACCCACCAGCTCTGGTGTATGTGGCTGGCACTTTAGCTGCTTGAGCCACTGACCTTTCTTTCTTTCACATTATTGAAGTTTTGTTTCTTTTTGACTTTTCTACCAGATGATAAACTCATAGAGAGGAGAGACCTTATCTGAGTGCACTTTCCTTTATTTTTTTGGTCTCCTATAATGTACTGCCTAGCAGTTTCCAGACACAGGATATTTGGCTAAATGACTTCAAGGAGATCTCTTTACTACCCACTGTTTTGATGGGTCACTGTGAAATAGCAGAAGTCTCTATAAGACATTTAGAGCCTCAAGAGTCTGCAGCGCAGTGTGCAAATTTTGCAGTATCTGTTAACAGTGTCTTTTACGAAGCTGATTGCTGAATAAGAATTCAGAATTTTGCTTACTTCACTTTTTCAATCTAGAATAAGACTTATTGCTACAGCAGGAATGAACAACTTCTACAAATTTTGAGATCACATGACAATTTCTGCTAGCATAAGATAACCAAGCAGCATGATTCAGCTACTTTCTTGCTTAAATTATATAATTAACTAGTTGAGGAACTATGGTATTTTTATGCAGTGGTTTCGTATTAGAGTTTAACCAGTCAGATCTTTCAATGAAGGCAGTAGACCAGCCTTGAATTTAGGTAGCATAATTAATTCCTCTGATGAATATGGAACAAATTCATAGTTAAGGAAAAACACATTGAAATGATTCTTAGTTAATTTGAAATATGACTCCCCTACTTTTTGTGTGTAGGAGAGTCAGAATCAGTCTCTGTGCAAATAGTATTTTTCCCCTGAGTGGATGATGATGTTTTACAATTCCTTGTATCATGGAAGACTGGTTAAGCTCTGGGAACATTATGTATGCAACTTGCAAAATTTATTACCTCTCTACAAATCGTATTTCACATGGAAGGGTCTTCATTTTCTCCCTACAGGAGAACCCACAAGCCACGCTGACCGTGTCTCTGGCACAGACTGACTTCTGCCGTAAGCACGGATACGATCCCCAAAGTCCTCTTTGTGCTCACATAATACTGTCAGGAACTGTGACCAAGGTGAGTAGATATCCTATGCGGAGAGAGATGGTTTTAGAAGAGCATCATCTTATTAGCAGTGAAAGGAGAGATCTTTTGAGAATAAGGATTTATGATTGAGCTGCATAGTTAGAAAATGTTAAATGAAGTAAATCCATGAGAATTAAAGGTTTTAGTTGCTTTCACATAAGTGTTCAATATGATATTTATGAAGCAAAGGGATGATTTTTTCTGAAGCCAAACAGATATAATAGCTATAAATCCCCTATATAAAATTATTCTTGCTCAGGAACATCTGCTGGACCAAAGCTCACTGCCCTGGCCATGGTTTACTCTGTGCCATATTTCCGTGTCTGGGCTCCCTGTCTCCATATTTTAACGGTGGTTTAGAGCAGAGAGAGCGTGTTAAGTAGGCCAATAAGAGGAGTATCCATTACTAAAAAGTGGAAGTGAATTTAGTTTGGGATGAGGGGAGAGGTTAAATGAAATTGCAGGAAGGGCAGTGAGCAGGTGTCCTGAGCACCGATCCGATTGCTGAACCAGCACACTTGGTTTTTGACCTTGTCAACCATCAATGCCTCAGACAAGTTTTATTTACAGTCTGGAAATTCTGTGTGGGTGCATGTCTGTAGTAGAGTCTCCTTCATTGGCAGGAGCAGGGAGGAGGAATGGCAATGCTTCTGAGTTGCATTGTGCTACAGAAGGCTTTTTTCCTTCACGTCCACTCATCTGCATGTTTATCCCGTGCACATTATGGGGTAAATATGCTAATGTTACACCTCTTAACAGTAGCATGTTATAGTACCTCCTGCCAGATACTCCTGTAGCTCAGAGTTACTGTTTACCTGACAGTTTCCCTCTTCATTATATCTGTTGTTGCCAACCTTTGAAGTCTTTGTTGTTCTTTGCATTCTTCAAGTTTCCTTTATTTTCTCTTGATTCCTTAAGTTTAAGAACAGGACACACAACTAAGTAAACTCTTAGGATTTATAGAATGCTAGAATCATGCATTCGTAACAAATGGGAGAACAATGTTACTGCTCTGAGAATATTTATTTCACATATGTCCTTTAGGTGAATAAAACAGAAATGGACTTTGCCAAGAATTCGTTATTCATTCGACACCCTGAGATGAAAACCTGGCCTGCTAGCCATGACTGGTTCTTTGGCAAGTTGAATATAACCAATATCTGGGTCCTGGACTACTTTGGTGGACCAAAAATAGTGACACCTGAAGAATACTACAATGTCACATTTGAGTAAGTACTTCCACAGCTTTCACCTTTCTATACGGCAGCCCTTCCAGCGAGCCAGTGTTTAGGAGTGATTGGCTGATTATTTGAGATTCTGGAATAAAGAACCCAACGGTCCTGGTGATTATTTTGCTGCCATGTGTGCAGGAGAAGAGACATGGGCTGTTGATAATCTTCATGGATGGTAAACACATCTGACTTTATAGGAACACAGAGGTAGTACTTAGAACATTCCTGAGCAAGAAGTTCTTAAGAAGAATGCTCTTTGGTCCTGCTCTTTGAAGTTTAGGTTTACTTTCACAGGACATAATCTCGGAAGGGCACTTATCTTTGTATAAATAACATGCCCAAAGGCAGTACATGCTTTAGTCACAAAATAAAATTGTTTTCCCATGAGTCTCCATGCTGAATAAGTGAGGTTCCTATATTATTATGCAGAGAGCGAGCACTTTTCTGCAGCTCAGAGATAAGACAGAACGCTTTTGTCCTTATCCGGAGGCTAGGACCGAAAACTAGAACGGGGTGTGAGCTCTTCTGAGGCAGTGAACCAGACTCCTGAGATGAGCTGAAAGCTGTTCCCTCTGACCAGTTGCCTCTGGCTATTAATTGTCCATTTTAGAATCTGGCAGTGGGACCCCCCACCCACTCATTTTGCCACCAGAACTGGTGAGGAGTCTGGGGAGCGTACAGTAAGATCTGTCAGTTTAGAGTCTGTGTATTCTTCGAGTACCTCTCACAGGGACCTCACGGACATTCTGGAGCTTCTCTAAATTAGTAGCCACCTTGCGTGGCTCGCCCAGATCAGTTCTGGGAAATACTGTTTCTCCGAATACCGTAAAGCCTTCTGCATCTGAAATCTGTTTCACTCAAATGCAGTCTACCACTTCCTAGAGCTAATGTGGAGCCGAACTAAACATGGTTTGCCTCATTGGACTGTTGGGACAAGACCCCACAAGCCTATTTGCAAACTAAGTGGAAGGTTTAAATGTGTAAGCGAGTATTTGCTGACAGTTTTGCATAAGCAGTTCTCATAAGCATCTGCTCCTTTCACTGTTGAGTCTGAGCAGCAGCCTGGTTGTGCTGGGCCTCGTTTTATCACCTGTGGTGCGTCCACACATTTCCTAACAAAGACAGAGGTGATGGAAGGTCATTGATTATATAACCTTGGCCACTCTAGTTAACTGTTCTCAATGGTTTTTGTCTTTTAAACCTTCAGATTTTCCTCTTAAATGAGTTAACAACAGCAGTCACAGCCCAGCAGCATTTACTGAAGTGTGTTAGAATCATTCGTGGGGAGGAGGGGTGCTTGCTAAAATGAGAATTCATGGGCCCTACCCTAAACCTCTTGAAACCAGAACCCAGGGCTCTGCATTTTAACAAGCTCAGGTAGAACACTAAAGTGGCTGAAATTAACTCAAAATCTTAAACTTTTAGATGAGACGTTTCTCTCGTCCTTTCCTAGAATGAATGAACTTTTAAGATTTGTCAACTCAGTTTAATGAAATAATTCTTCCCCTCTCTTCCTTTTTCTAGGTGAAGCAGAATATGGCGAACTTAACCACACCTGTGAAATTCCTTAGGCGGACTCATGTACTCTTCAAGGGCTTAACATTTCTCTGAAAAGTTTCCCAGAATCTTAGCCAGTTTTCTGTTCCCTGCTGGTTTGCTTGCTTGCTTGTTTACAGAATATAGTTGGAGCGAATTTCTTGGAAGATGTGGTCGCTTGCTAGATTTTTGGGGGTTTTTTTTCATATTTTGAAGTCATTTTCATAGAGATATGTCTTTCACTACAATCAAAGAAGTTTTGTTCCATCAACTCCAAATATGCTTTCAATCATGTTCCTTGAAGAGGAACAAGTTTCAGATTTAGATCGCCCATGGCATTGCAAGGTACTTGAGCCTGTGTTTTTTATTCCTGGAAGCCACATGCTCAGGGAGTGCACCATACTCGGCACAGCTGCTCCTGAGTGACAGGAAAACTTTTTACATTCTAAAATGATACTTACCTAGAACAAAAGAAATTTACAAGACTCTCCTGAATTTGAGTTCCCCACTGAAGTGGAGACTGTATAATCAAAACACGTACATACTACATATTATTTTTTAGTCTGGCCCCAAAATGGAATTGCAAAAGAAAGAGAAGGAAGGGAATTTTATATTTCTCTTATTCTCTTATTATAAGCAGCATTAACTGGCATGGACCAGTTTTGGCCAGGGACAAAAATCATCTCCCAGACAACTCTTCATAGCTTTTTAAATGCTTCTACTCCCAGCAGTGACCTAAGGCTTCTGCAGCTGCTCCAAATCTCTAAATAGCTCCTAGCGCTGCTGGGACCTAAATCAGGTCATCAGAGGGAGGAGAACACTGCATTAAAAAAAGCTCACATTTCTTTGGAAGAGAAGACACTTTAATTTATTAAGCATATACATGATTTTAGAAGATGACATAAATTCTTCTTAAATATGTCAGGAACCAAGCCACTGAATTCTCAAAAGGCAAAGAGAAAAGTTCAACATGAGCCATTACATTTGAAAACTACAAAATGAACTAAAATCAAGCCCACAGCTTCTGTTTAACAAAAATGATTTATATTAAACTTAATATAACAGATCTCTTAGTCAAAGCATCAATAATTAAAAGCATTATTTTAATGAAATGTGTTGGATTTGTTTTCATAAACATACTTACGTTATGCTTTAATTTTTTTATGCTTTATTTTGTCCATATCGAGAGCCTTTTGTATTATTTTAGCATTTTCTCAAATCAGTGACAGGCTGTTCCAAAAATTGAAGCGACTAATCCCATTCTTCTTGGCAGAGAAGCCTATTGTGTCACAAAATCTGGGTTATGGTTAGAATCCAACTTTCGTCACAGGTTCTTCCTGGTTTCAGGTGCCAGTGTATCTCATGATACAGAATTAGGTTGAGGGCAACTGTCTGGTTTCCTCCCTTTGCCCACTTATTGTGAGTTTTGTCTTCATCATATTAAAAAAAAAAAGTAAAGTGCAATTATCCAGAGTAAAATCAGGTTTTCTTAGCAGGCTTTGCTCGTTCCTGGGTAACTGAACGTAATCGGTTACCGTTTCCTTCTGATTTGCCACAAGAGGGCACTGTAGACTACTTTTCCTGCGAGTGCCTGATTTCTTACACAGCAGAGCTAATTGAGCCAGAACAGGCTGAGCTGCGGTGGATGGCCGTGATGACACTGGTGTAAAAGCAGCCCCACAGGGGCAGAAGGAGAAGCAGAGGCCTGGTCTCATGCAACTGCAGCTGCTGACAGGTTTTCATGGGTTTATGGCTCCCAGCGTACCACATGCTCCTGTCCCATCTAGCTTCTTGTCCTTGTGGACCCCTGGCCTTAAAGAGACAGGAGGAGAAGAGTGTCTTAGACTGAGGTGGGGTTGGGGTTGGCCTTGGCCTTGGCCCGGGAAGCAAGGCAAGGCTTGATCAAGAAAACAATAGGAAGAGGGAATGGCCCCAGAGCCTGAAACGATGCAGCTCAGATAGCTGCAACTGGCAGATTTTTCTTGGCCATTCATTGATCTGTACTCAACTGGTCAAGGCCATTTGTCTTTACCAACCATGGCCGATAATCATTTACTCTGTCTTACGGCCCAGGTTCAAAGTCCTTTGGCGTGTTGTGGGAGTGGAGAAAAATCCTTTAGGAAATGACACAAGGGTCAATGACATGCATCAATGTTCTGATGAGATTGTTAATGTCATGACCCCTTTTCAGTAACACTCAGACTGTAGATCACAATGCAATTGGAGAGGAGATTACTTTCCTATAACAGAGCATGTTTTTCAGTTTTAGTACTGAGGAAGTTACTTTGGGTAATGTTGGTTGGTCAACGTTTCTTAGGGGAATTCCAAACTGTCGCTTCAAAACCAGGTGTTCTATAAATTTTCATTTATAACTTAAGTGCTTTTTGGAATGGGAGGATGTAAATAAAATGTCAAACTTTTAAGTATTTAGTATTGTAAGACATTTGTATGACACATTGAAAATTAAAAATGATATTTATAACCTCACCAGCCAGCCTGGCTGCTCATATTTTGGTTGTGTATTCCTCCAATTTTTTGTTTCCATGAAATGTTTAAACACATCAAGATCATGCTTTTTATTGATTGTGCATCACTTTATCACAAGCTGTGTTCCTAGAACCATTCACAAGGATGGCTTAGAATGGCCACAGAATATTTCTTCAGATCAATATAACAAGGCTACAGAATAATGGTGGTACTAGGACTCTGTTACTAGTGACAGAAATGAAGTCACAATATTTCATTGATCTTAAAACATTCTTTCAGAACGGTCTCCTTTCTTCTGTGTTGGTTTTAATTGCAGCCAGTAATCTTAGAGCAAAAAGGGCATATCCTTCCTAGTAGGTCCTAGCTATTCTGAACAACCTGTATCTGGGAATGGTGCATCCTCATTGGCAGAGCCTGGATTGTGTATCCTTTCCTGGAGTTGGGGGGTTCAGCTTAGCACCATCAGAATCACAGAGAATGGGAGAATTTTGAAGGGGGACTTAAAAGAGTTATATTAACTGAAGAATACCGTGGAGGTAAAAACTATGAGGTATTACCACTTTCCCTAGTTTTTTAACATTTAGGTTATTTCAGTTTTTCTCTGTGATAAGGGGGAGATCCTTACACATGAAGTATTTGTTATATTTATGTTTATTTCCTTAGATTCCCCACAGTGGAATTTCTAAACTAAAGCTATTAGTACCTATTATAATAAATTGTTTTAAAGAATTCATATCCTCTGGGAGACTGAGACTAATGGATTGCCTGAGCTCACAGGTTTGAGACCGGCCTGAGCCAGAGCGAGACCTCCTCTCTAAAAATGGCTGGGCGTTGTGGCAGGCACCTGTAGTCCCAGCTACTTGAGAGGGTGAGGCAAGAGAATCACTTGAGCCCAAGAGTTTGAGGTTGCTGTGCGCTGGGATGCCAGGGCACTTTACCAAAGGTGACAAAGTGAGACACTGCAATGGTTATGTCTAGTATTTGTTTCAAAATATTCTAGCAAAAAAAAAGTATAGGGATTAGATGACATGACACTGGCAAAATGTTGGCTGTTAAAAGCTATGTGACAGGTACCCAGAGATGCATTTTTCTATTATTCTCCTTACTTTACTATGGCACTCTACCGAGGGTGACATAGTGAGACTCTGTCTCAAAAAAAAAAAAAAAAAAAAAAAAAATTCCTGTATTATGTATACAATTGGTGTTTTCAGTAAAACTTTGAAAAATACATAAACTAATCCAGATTGGGGGAAAGAATTTATATCAATTAATAATCTTGCAAGCAGTATACAAAAGTGTTCACTCAGTGTGCTAAATTTGATAGGTAAAAACAGAAACAGTGCTGTATTATTTTAATTGGCAATTTTTAGGTTACTGATAACATCGAACATTAAAAATTTGATTAGCTGTTTGTTTTTCCTCTTTGTGAACTACCTGTTTGTATTCTTAGCCCGTTTATCTTTTAGTGATCATGTTTAAAACATTGATCTTGGTGAGCACTCTACATATTAAATTCTATGAAACCATTTAGCTATTCAATTGACTGCTCACACTTAGTATGTTTTCCTTATTTTAAGATCTATAGATTTTCAATTTCTATAGAAAAATTTGACATCTAATATTTTCTTTTAATTTTCCTCATTTTTTAAAACTTACTATGTTCTTTTCCTATGAGAAATTTGAAAAATATCCATTTAGATTTTTCTTCCATTTTTATGATTTTTTTTTTTTAATACTTCCCTCTTTAATCCACTTAGAATACATTTTATGTGTAATGATTATCACTTTTTCGGTGATAAACCCAAATTATACTTAGCTCTTTTTAGTCTAGGTATGAACCCAAACTTAAGCATGGTTCTATCAGTAGTAGGGGTGAAGGTTAAGTGAGCACCGTCAGCTGATTAGCCATTCATTCAGTCTGCTGGACAACCTGTCCTGGACACACTCTGTATCTCTTAGCGTGGGCTCTAGGGACTAGGACTGACAAAGAAGCATGGCCCTAATAAAATCCTCATAACCTTCGAGGTTGTCTAACACGTACACTCCTTAGCTAGATTCTCAAGTCCCACCACTGTAAAACGTTAACTGGCTTTCTCAACACTATATGCCATTCCTCAGAGTACGTGTATATCCAGTGTTATGACCAATCTGAATTACTCATGCCCCAAACTTTTCCCTTCAGACTCTTCTGTTTTTGTGCCTGTCCCTTTCTCAGCTCGGCATCTCCCCACCTCCTTACGCCTCTCCTTTTCCAGGAGTTTGTAGTCCTTTGAGGGGAAAAGTCTGTGTCTGATTGTCTGATCCATCCCTGTGGCCCTGTGATCACGTCTCAACACTCTATTACATGTAATGGCCCCTCCGTGAAGTTTAACAGATATTTTGTTTGCAGACTTTCTATTTGAAAGGTTAATGCGTATGTTAGAAGATAAAGGCTAAACCTCTAACTTCCTGTGTAACTTAGAATAATTTATTTTAGGGAAAGCATATTTCATCGCAAGCTTAGCAAGTTTCAGTGAGACTTTGCTTGGCACCCCAGACATAAGAATTTGTTAAGGAACAAAATTCTGTGTTACAGGCTGGGATGGAAGTGTCTGTCTCATGGATATGCTGAGCAACTGTGCCACAGACCGTCTGTGACGAAGCAGAGGATTTTGAGGTGAATTAATCATCATATCTTTGACTTTCAGATTTGGGAGAGTATGTCTACATCTTTCTATTCTCAAAACCTGGTGTGTAGGTGCTGTTCAAAAATGTTTGATGAGCAAGGGCAGAGCAGCTTAACCGAGGCCCTGTCTCCTTTCTTTATAGCTACTCTGAGAAAGAAAATTTAGTGTACCCTACACACTCCCGGAGCCAAACGCTCTCATTGGTTTGCCAAGAGTCATCTGTTAGTGCTCTGTGTCCCTTGGCTTCATCTTTGTCTTAGTTTACTCAGGCTGCCATAACAAAATAGCAGGTGGCTTACACAACAGAAATGTATTTCTCACAGTCCAGAGCAATGATTTTCAACTGGTGCAGCACGGATCTTAAGTGTGCTGAAAACATTTTTAAAGATTATTACTTAGATTATTTTTAAAAGAAGTTCAAAGCACAGTAAGTATTTTCTTTCTTTCTCTCTTCCTTTTTTAGTCAGTATAATTTAAGTGTGCTATGGAGCTTTAACTATAGGTTCAAATGTGCTGTGAGACAAAAAAAGATTGGAAAAAGCTGGTCTAGAGGCTGGAAGTCCTAGCTCTGGGTATGAGCATGATCATGTTCTGGTGAGGGCTGTCTTCATGGCTTGCAGGTGGTCACCTTCTTTCTGTGTCCTCACATGGCAAAGAGAGAGAGATCTTCTTCTTTTTATAAGGCTACAGTCCTGTTGGATGAGGACCCCAACCTTATGACTTCTCCTGACCTGACTTACCTCCTGAAGACCCTATCTTTGGATACAGTCACCTTGGAGTTAGGGTTCCAGCATATGAATTTAGAGGAACAAGAAAATAATCACGGTTAATCCTCCTTGTTCGTCCCAAATCTTTCTTCCTTTGGCAACTCCCAAGGCCACTGACACAGAGGATTCACCCTCGACAGTTCCGAGTCCTTCCTTGCTCTAGACTGTGGTCTTCATGGCCTGCTGGAATAACTGTGTTCTGCATAACAGCACCAGCGGAGGGGTGAGAAGGGGATGAATCCCAGTCCACACTCATGTCCACATCCTGGTGTGGACAGCAGCACCCCAAGGGTGCATCTTTTCCAAAAATCACAATGGCACTCTATGGGCTGAGGGCCTGGTTTTTGGATCATTTCTTACTCAAGGTGTAAGGGGGGCAAAAAAAATAACGAATGAACAGAGCCCAAAGGAGTCCTAGGCTATGCAGGAAGAAAGTCTCTGCCTGTCCCACTGGAGGAAGGGCAGCATAATAGCGATTAGGAGCAGGGCTTGGCTGTGAGAGTACTGGGGACGTTCTGAATGAGTCGTGCTCTGGCTGCATGTGGCCCTGGGAAAAAGGCTCCACTCCTCTGAGCCATAGGCCTCATCTGTAAAGCAAGGGCAGTACCTCACAGGATGAGTGCAGATTAGCACAGTGCCTGACAGCAATGACCGTTGTTATCATTAAGGCCAATGAAAGAGGAACTTGCAAGCCCTGGTGACCTTTATAGCATCCCATCCTCTCTTCAAGACTTTGGAGGCATCCTTAAAGGCTGACAGTTAGTTGGTTCTGCTGAGGGGCTGTGTCAGGGCTGTTCCACTCCTGACTATCTGTTTTATCTTGGACAAGTTTTCTCCTCTATGTGTGCTGAGGCATTTTCCTTAGTAAAACAGAGGATGATGATATTATTACCTGCCTCCCTGACTTGTAAAAGAATTCAAGTTAATAACAGAAGCACATGGAACACCATCTGAAATACCAGGCACTGCATAGAGACTAGTCACTATTCTTTCTTTTGCATCAAATGATCCATTGGTAATTATAGGTTGAGTTTTCATGAAAATAAAAGTTATGATTGTCAAATCACTTAATTTTATAAAATACGTCACATACGATATTTCAGCCAGCCCTTCCAACAGCTCAAGAGATAGGTGAGGCACACATTATCTTTCTCATTTCTTGGAGAAAGTTGGATTCCCCAGTGGTTAGCTTCTACACAGATCCATGTCAGACTCATGCCTACTAGCTCTCTCTGTCTCAGAGAATACATTGGCGCTCAGCTTCTGGTCACAGGTGAGTCCTGGGAAGAAATGTCTTGCCACTTGATTTAAAGGGGGGTGGCATGGACACAGCAAGTGCCATGTGTTAGAACACTCCAGGCTTTCACGGAACACACTGACAGCTTTGGGGGCAAGGCAGCGGGAACTGTGAAGGCAGACAGCCGACTTCAAATTCCAGCTCAGCCACCCAGCTGGGTGGGTGGCCTTAGGAAAATACCCCTTAATAGGTTCCCCTCTGTAAGTTGGGGGTGGTACCTGGGATACACAACGGTTTTAAGTGTGAGTTAGAATCCATCAAGGTGTGGAACGGCCAAGACATTGCATGGATGAGCTGGTGAGGCTGCAGAGAAGCAAAGAACCAGCCATTTTCTCCATAATAATGCCGTGGGATGGTCACCCCTGTTGTGTGCGCGTTCCTCACCAAGTGCAGTGTGGGAGCAGAACCCTGCAGAAACTCTCTGCCATTCTGCAGGGAGACTGCCAGGCGAGAAGTCAGACTCCCAGGTCAGGAGCAGGAAAGCCCCGAAGGACGCAGTTTGAGCAAACAGCCGCTAGAGGTCCCTATGGAGCCGCAGTGAACGTCCGACTGGAAGCCTCTGCCCAGGACTGGAGAGTCTGTTTTAATCCTCCTGTCCTGGGCCAGACCAGCTGCAGCGCTGGAACTGGAGCCCCTCTTTGTCCTGATAACCACCTTTCCTTCCTTTTCAGTTGGTGGCCACCCTAAGGGGCCATCTCTTAATGCAGGCACTCTGGGTTCCTGACCTGCAGCCCCCACGGGTGGGCCCTCTTCAGTCCTGTTCCTGAGGGTCCCCAGGGCCAGGCTGTCCTGGAGAGGGCTTCCAAGGGCAGCTGCCTCCACTCCGGGAAAGCTCAGGCGAGCCTTTTTATCCTTCCCTGCTGGAAATGACAAAAGGGCAATGTGCGTGAGGTCAGAGCATCGCCCGCACAATCAGACCCTGCAAGCTGAGAGCTGGACCCTCCCACGGGAGCCTGGACATGGGGCATCACCATGCCCACTCCCTCCGCCAGCCTGGCAGGCCAGTGAGAAGCTGCAGCAACACAGTGCCCAGGACACGGCCCAGAGGCAGCCACAGCACGACCCCTTGAATCATGGGGGGAGGTAACAGCAGAGGAAGCTGAAAGGGAAAGGACATTGGGAAGATGGAATAATTATACTTAAGTATAGTTTCTTTCCAGAAACTATTGGTATCCTTGTGGGGGATACAGAGTTCAGCCCCTTCATCTTATAGTGGAGGACACTGAGGTAACAGAGAGGGCAGGTGATTTGGTTAGGGTCACACAGCACGTGAAGGACAAAGCTGGGACAGATCCCAGGTTTGTGCGTTCCTGTAGCAGCAGCTCTCCCTCACACTGCGTGGAGATGGAGACCATTTGGTAGAGTCAGAGCTAGGTTTAAAAAAAAAAAAAAGTCCAGGGCAGTGTTGAGGAACTTGTTAAGAATATCACTGCTGAGCACATTGTTATACACCTGTCCCTCAGATGCTGGAGTCTCATGGTTTGAAGCACGCTCATTTCAGAAGATGATTTTGTGTTTGCTCAGACACTCAGGAGCTGACTGTATAAGGCTTCTGAGGAGACACTCACCAGTAGTCCCAAGAATTGCAACTACTGTTCATAAATTTGAGGCAGATGTGTTACATTTTGACCTAGCATTCAAGAACTTGGGGAGGGGGGGACTGAAAGAGGAAGCACATGGGGCCCTGCTCTGGGGATGTGGGGCCTCCCTGTCCCCCCATAGCGGGCTTGTCCACACCACCCCATCAACCCCTGCCTTCCCCACAGAGTCAGCCACCCCACCCCCACTCCAGCTCCCATCATTCCTAGAGAGATTTTGCCCAGAGCATCTCCTGCCAAACATGAAACAGCCCTCTGGAGTCCCTTCCCCGGCCAAAGATAGTGGTTATCACCTCACCTGAGTGATGTGGAAAGGAACTAACATTTCCCAACACTTTCTACATACTAGGCACATAACATATGAGGCCTGACAATTAAGTCTGTGAACTTGCCATCATACACTTACGTTGGCAGCATTGTACAAACAACTCAGTAAGGTAACTGAGTTGTAACCTTGTTACGTCAGTATCTCACAGCTGTGTTCATGTCGACATGACATGCGGCAGGGTCTCGCTGAGTTGTGTCCATTATTGTTGTGTGTTTGTGTATGCAGTTGCAAGAACGTTGGAACTTGAGTTAGAGCAACAAACAAACCTTAAACTTTACGTTAAACATGAAGAGTGGATGTGAAATCAGGGACACGTTAGTCCAAGTTTATGAGAATAATGCCATGAATAAAACAGCAGTGTACGTATGAATTAAATCCTTTTCTGAGGGAAGAGAAAGCATCACTAATGAAGAAAGGTCAGGGGAGCTGGAAACAAGCAGAACTGACAAAACCATGGCAAAACTTCATCAAATTGTGTGACAAAATTGTCAGCTGACTGTGAGAAGACCAAGTAAACACTGTCAATACAGTGCAATAAACAGGGAAATACTAACTGAAAATCTTGGCATGAGAAAGGTGTGGCTTTCTCTGGCACTGTTTGTGAGGGAGTTTTTAGCAGTAGACAAATAACTGTGTTGGAACACCCCCTTACTCACCAGATCTGGCTCCCAATGACATTTTTCTTTACCTGAAGACAAAGGAAATATCGAAAAGACAATATTTTGATGACATTCAGGACATCAAGGTAATATGACTATAGCTCTGATGGCCATTCCAGAAAAAGAGTTCCAAAAGTGCTCTGAAGGGTGGACTAGGTGCTGGCATCGGTGCGTAGCTTCTTAAGGGGGGACTTCAAAGGGGCCACAGTGATATTCAGCAATGAGGTAGGTAGCACTTTTTTCTAGGTGCTACTTAATTGTCAGTCTTCGTATATCATTTTGTTCATTCTTCTAATACTATAATGAAGTGAGCATTTTTAGAGAATGTGGAACAAAGGGTTTCAGACATTTACTAACTTGTTCAAAAATAGAGCCAGCTCGTAAAAGGATTTAGATTTTGAACCTGGGCCTGTCTGTCCTATAAACACTGAAAGAACACTCAAAAAAACTCATATTCTGGGCGGCACCTATGGCTCAAAGGAGTAGAGCGCTGGCCCCATATACTGGAGGTGGTATGTTCAAACCCAGCCCTGGCCAAAAAAAAAAGCTCATATTCTTCCACTGCTATGGAACAGCACCCAGAAAACTTGTGTTCTACTCCTGATTTGGCGACCAGCTTTGACCAGCTTTGTGACTTTGGGCAAATTACTTAATTTGCAGTTGTCTTAAGTGTAAAATGGAAACTATACACCAATATTGAGAACCTTACTGAGTTACCAAGATATGTGAAAATGACACAGATGTAAGGCACGGCCATTAAAACAGAAAAGGCTCTTTGTCCAAGGGGAAGTGCTTGGCTATCAATAGCAAAATTTAGCAGGTTAATAGTCTTATCCCTTGCTAGTATCTCTTTAATCTTACCCATATGCCCAGGTTATTTTTGCTCTTTTCTCATCTTTTTTGACTCATAGATATTTTTATAATCTTTTACTTTCTTTTCTTAGAGACAGGATCTCACCCTGTTGTCCAGTTGCCCAGGCTGGAGCACAGTGGTGTGATAATAGCTCACTGCAGTCTCCATCTGGGCTCCACAGATGGAGTCCTTCCTCCTGAGCCTCCTGAGTTGCTGGGATTACAGACATGAGCCACCACTCCCGGCTTCTACTTTCATTAATTTTTTCCTGGTGTGTTTGGACATTAGATGGGCTTTTCCTCCTTCATACCTTACTAAAGAACCAGAATATTGTGGCTTAATTTTTTAAAGTTTTTTGAGGGATGGGCCCATGAGCTAAACGTCTTGCCAAAGTGGATCCCTGCCAACTATGAAGTTTGCAGACACAGCCTCAATAGCTGTGCATCCTCAGCATCTGTAATATTCAATATTCAAGAGCATTTCAATTGCAAGTTACAGAATCAAAGTCAAACAACTTACGAAAAAAGTTACTGGCCCAGGAGATGAAAGCATGCGGGCAGACGTGGGCACAGCAAGCTCCAGGTTCTCAGGGATGCGGTAAATGTTCTACTTGTCGTTAGGCATCTCTCCCGTGACTGCTCTCTGTGTTGGCTTTATGCTCAGGCAAGTTTCTTCCCTCTGGTGAAAAAGATGGTTCCCAGGCATGCCTGATCCTCAGAGAGAAGAAGGAAGTAGGAACCTTTCCCATAGCATCCCTGTGGGAGACAGGATCCTCGGATGGCCCCAAGATTTACATGTTGGTGTATGTGCCCTGTAGAATCTCCTTGACTGTGGGAGGAACTGTGACTATGAAGAGCTATCACTCCTGGGCTCTTGTGGTGTTATACGACAAAAGGAGAGATTACCCCAAGTGGGCCCAACCTGATAAGACAAGTCCTTTAAAAGCAGAATTTTCTGCAGCTGGTTGCAGAAGAGTAAGCCAGAGAGATGCACTCTGGTTGGCCTAGAACAGAGTGAACATTCATGCTGTGAACTGCCTATGGGAGCAGCTGGCGGGGAACTGAAGGTGTTCTCTAGTATCTGAGAGCAGCCTCTGGCCAATAGTTAGCAGGAAAATAGGGACTTCACGTCTATAATTGTAAGGAAATAAATTTGGCTAACAACCCGTGGAAGAGGACCCTGAGCCTCCAATGAACTTAGGTACCTGAGCAGAGAACTCAGGTTTGCTGTTTCTGCACTTCTGGCCTAGGTTACTGTGAGATAATAAATTTGCTTTGTTTTAAGCCACTAATATTGTGAGAGTTTATTTTAGAGCAAAAGGAAACTAATATGACTTCTGAAAACCCCAATGTACATGTTAGGATCCTTTGGTTGCAAGCAACAGAAGCCAACTCTGGATAACTTAAGCAAAAAGTAAATTTATTGGAAGAGTTTTTTTTATAACCATTAAATATGAGCAGCTCCTAGGATTGATCCAAGCAGGAAAAACAGAGGGTATATTCAGGTCGTGTTTTACTCTTTTAAGCTTTAAATTCCAGTGAGAAAGCAGCTGATTGACTTTACCTAGTGGCCTCATCAAAGCTATAACCAATGGAGAATAGCTGGTTCTTCAAAGCAAACTTGTTGCTATTGCTAGAAGATATGGGTATCAATGGTGGGCCTGCAAATGCATCCTTGCATTGATGTGCTTTTCCCCAAGTCAGTTATTAATACAAGGGCTGGGAGGACAGAGGACTCTGACTGGCCAGGGCTGGGTCATGTGACCATCCCTGGGACCAGTGGGCCTGTGGGTTGGCCCCACCTGTACCATATGGTCTGGCCAGGATTCATATGAATGGAGCGGGAAAGGGAAGGTATGCTGGGTGTAAGAAATATATTGTGTCTACTCTAGCATCTCAGTTACCGAGAATCAGCACCCCGGATGCAGTCTCAACTCTGACACCAGCTAATTCTATGATCTTCAGCAAGTCACTTTACCTTTCTAGGTCTCCATTCTCTTGTTTACAGAATAAGGGGTTAAATTAAATGATTTCTAGTCCTTATCTAACTGGGCAAAAGTGTGTGACTCAATATTAAACACTTCACATAAAGGCATACGTAACTGATACAGCTTTGTATCTATTTCTCAAGGGCATTTGCTTCTGAATGGAAGAAAAGGGTTTCAGCCAATGGTGTTGTGGGAAATGTTTAAATAAACCCAGGAGAAGGGTTTCAGTCAGTGTGTGCAGGAAGGGCAGGAGTGAACCCCTCTGTGTAGCGTTGGCTCCCACCTGAGGCAAATGCAAACCACCAGTGGTTTAACAATCAGCTTGAAACACTGCTGAAAATTTAATAGTCGGTTCTCACGGGCTGGTATGAGCAGCTCTAGCGCACCGCTAATTATAGCTAAAAGAATGACTCTTTCAGTGTGTATTTCAGGATATTAGTGAGTGGGTAGAGAAGGTGTGCTTCAGTCATTTAAAATCCTTCCTCGCCCCACTGAAATCACATTCTATAAGCAGTCTTATCGTGGACCAAACTCAAAGTCAGCCAAAGCCAGCCAAACTCAGCTCCGATAACATCTGGCAGTTAGTGATATGGAAGTTTCCTCAGCCTCCAGTCCTGGCCAGCAGGAGCTCATTTAGGCTCTGCTCCTTCCTCCAGCTTTGGTGAGACAAGAAGGAGTCACAGAACCCACTGACTCAGTCGGAGCCATGACTGTGGCTCTCTGTGCAGGAGGCATGGCCTCCTTGGCCTAAATTTAGTATTTTGGAAGGCAGGTCCGACCTGGGACAGTTGCTAAAGGCACACTAGGCCGTCTCCTCAAACCCACCCCCTCCCATCCCTCTTCATGCCAGTAGTTGGGATCATGGTCCTCATTCATTCAGTAAACTTTGATGGAGCGCTTTGTATGTACTAGGCCCTGCACTCAGCTCCAGGCATTCAATCACCCAAGTGATTGGGTGCGTTCAACTCGCAGCCCCACGGACCACAGACTGATTTTGGGTGGACTTTTATTGCATATCTGTCAGGTACCATGAAAGTATACTCGGAGCAGAATTTTTTTTTTTTTTTTTTTTTTGTTGCTAAACAGCTTTTGTTATTGTTTGTGTGTTTAATGTGCAGGGGACCATGAGGGGCTGAATTTCCCAGAAGGGAATTAAGTTTTCTTGTCCTCTACTCTCTGCTTTATCTGGCTTTTGTGCAAGAAATTAATTGTCCTCTCTTTTTGTTTCTCTCTTTCTTTCTCTCTCTCTTCCTCTCTCTCTCTCTTTATTTTTGTTTTCTATTTTTTTTTTTTTCTTTTGAGACAGTTTTACTTTGTCACCCTCAGTAGAGAGCCATGGCATCATAGTTTACAGCAATCTCAAACTCCTCTGTTTGAGCGATCCTCTTGCCTCAGTTTTTCTATTTTTAGTAAAGAAGGGGGTCTCATTCTTACTCAGTCTGGTCTTGAACTCCTAAGCTCAAGCAATCCACCTGCCTTGGCCTCCCAGAGTGTTAGGATTACAGGTGTGAGCCATCACACCCTCTCTTTCTTGTGTTACCAATGTCCTGGACATTATACATTACAAAATGAGTAAGACCCCATCCATGCAATGGTTTTTAGTATATTCACCATGGTTCACACCATCACCACTATCACATTTTCATCATCCTCCAAAGAAACCTCATACTTATTAGCAGGAGGTCCCAATTCTCCACTCTCCCAGCCCCTGGCAACCATGAATCTACTTTCTATCATTGCGGATTTGCCTGTTCTGGACATTTCAAATTAATGGAATTGTACAATCTGTGGGCTTTTGTTTCTGACTTGTCAGTGCTCTATTTTCAAGGTTCATCTACATTATAATATGCAGCACACTTCATTCCTTTTTAAGGCTGAATCATATTCCAGTGTTTGGATATATCACATTTGTAGATCCGTTCCTTGGTTGTGGTCATGTGAATTATTTCTAATTGGGGCTATTATTAATGAGTTTGCTGTGATGATTCATATCCCCGTTTTTGTGTGAACATAGGTTTTCAGTTCTCCTGACTATATCCCTAGAAGAAGAATTTCTGGGTCCTATGGTAATTCTATGTTTAACTTTTTGAGGAACTGCCACTTATTTTCCAGGGGCTTCACCATTTTACATTTTTGCTAACAACACACAATCTCTCCCCATCCTCACCAACACTTGTATCCTCTTTTTTATTTTAGCCATCCTAGAGGGTGTAAAATATAATAGTATCTTACTGTGGATTTGATTTTTCATTTCCCTAATGACTAAATGTTGAGCATCTTTTTGTGTGCTTTTCAGCCATTTGTATAACTTATTTGGAAAAATGTCTATAGGCAGCCCCCCCCAGTTACAAATGAAACAGGTTTGTCCTTAAGTTGAATTTGTACGTAAGTTAGAACAGTTACATTTACCGATTACCTGTAATAGTCTCCATTTGTAATGAGTTGTACGTCATCAGATGTTTGTAATTTGGGAATTGCTGTATTTAAATCTTCGTCCAATTTTTAATTTTTTTATTATTGAGTTGTAAAGCTTAATTATATGATTTGAATACTGGACCTTTATCAGTGTGTTATTTGCAAATATTTAATTTCGTTTTGTGTGTTATCTTTCTACTTTCTTGATAGAGTTCTTTGATGCACTAACGTTTTTAATTTTAGTGAAGTTTAATTTACCAACTTTGTCCTTTATTGTTCATACTTTTGGTGTCCTGGCCATTCTTGTATATTATTATTATTATTATTATTATTATTATTTGAGATAGAGTCTCACTTTGTGGCCCTTGGTAGAGTGCCATGGCGTCATATCTCATAGCAACCTCAAACTCCTGGACTCAAGTGATTCTCTTGCCTCAGCCTCCCAAGTAGCTGAGACTACAGGCACCTGCCACAACACCGGCTATTTTTAGAGACAGGGTCTTGCTCTTGCTCAGGCTGTTCTCAAACCTGTGAGCTCAGGCAATCTACCCACCTTGGCCTCCCAGAGTGCTAAGATTACAGGCGTGAGCCACTACACCTGGCCCTTGCACATTAATTTTTTTCCATATAAACTTTGGAGTCGGATTATCTTGTTCTGAAACTTCTGGTGGTATTTTCAAAAAGATCGATTAATTTAGGGAGAATTGTGGTGTTCACAAGAGGGAGCTTTCTATCAAAGAAGAATGTGCCTTTCCATTTGCCCAAGTTGTTTCTGTGTTCTTCAGAAGTGTTTTAAAGCTAGTTTCATACAGATCTCTTTCCATTTTTTATTAAGTTTACTCTGTGAGCAATAGTATTTCCAACTATTGTATGGTTCAAATTCAGGCCAAGTTTAGATCTGTCACCTCAGATCTACTCCAGCTCTGATGTATAGATAAGGACGCTGAAGTCTAGAGCTGTTGAGCCACTCACTCAAGGCCACACAAGTAGATGACAGAGATGTCACTAAAGCCCAGGTAGTCTGTCTCTACATGTAGCCTGTCTCTGAATCCAGGATGCTGTCATTTTACCAACCTCTACACAATATCTGACAGTCCAGGTAAAGGGCAAATGTTATTGTGTGCCCTGGGAACTCGTATTTGCCTAAAAACTGACTTTGCCTTTCAAGATAGAAATTAGATAAAAACTGGACAAGAATTTTTTTTTTTTAAGGAACATTAAAACAATGATGAAATGAGAGAAAAGGCAAAATTCAGACAGATTGGTGCAGACACACACACACAGGCTAACCCTCAGCCCTCCAGAGCTTCCTGCCTGTGAACCGAAAGGGGGAGTGCGCGATTCTGGGCCTGTGGCAGGTGCTCTCTCAGAGCCGCAGTCCTCCACTTCCTGAGGAGTCAGCGCTAGAACAAAGCCAGCAGAGACCCCTTTTCTCTTCATTGTGCCAGCCGCAGCTGCCCCACCTCTGCCTCCCTGCCCCATCCTGGGAGAAAGGACAAGATGAAGTGGAAGGCACTTGTCATCGCGGCTGTCCTGCAAGCTCGGTTCCCAGGCACAGGTAGGGCCGACGCGGCGATGGCGGCGAACTTCTCTAAACTCTGTGTGTATGTATATGGGGGGTGGAGGGGTGCTGAGGTGCTGGGGTCTCCCCCGAATGGAATCCTATCCTCGCCAAATCAAGGGGCTGCTGAGTGGGGAGGAGTCCAGGCCTGAGCTGGCACCTGCCCCGTCGCAGCCAGGTTGGGCATCTGTTCGGAGCCAGCTGCCCCCGGTATAGATTTTTCCAGTGATAAGGAAAAGAGAAAAGTCTGTGTAGGGGAAGAACCAGAAGGAAGGAAGCAGGAGGGTAACTGAGGCAGGCCCAGGGTAGAGAAATGGAGAGGGTATGAAACAGAAGCTGGACAGGATGAAAAACTATCACCCAGGCCATTTTCACCCGGTGATGAATCTAGTTTCTGTGTCTACGCCCTGGCTAGCTCTGTCACTCGGCCTCTTTCTTTCTGCTCTTGTCAATAAAGAACATTTGGCCTGAAGGGAGCATTGAGGTGCAGGCATCCACAGAGCCTTTGTACCCTCATGGCCCAACGGTCCACGTCTGGGCTCAGCCCTGTCATGGCTGCCCCTGCGCCCCTGGCCAAGGGCAGCCATATGACGCACCCATCCTGGGCTCAGTGACTCACCCCCCACCCTCACCTCGGTAGTTCTTTCTCTGAGCCAGAAAGCCGGCATTGTGGACAGATGAGAGGATGAGCCTTGTTAAGTCGCCACCACGAGCAACAACCAACCAAAAGAGAATCTCCTCTTGGCCTCATTCCCGTGGATGTGGATGGGAGCCTGGCTCCTCTGCAAGCCATTCGCTTCTGTCACGTTTTCTAGCCCAGATAACAAGGAAGAAAACAAGTGAAAAGGGGACAAAATGGACTGCTCAGGCATTTGGCATTGTTACAAAAAATAGGACAAGATGCATTGGGATCTAAAAAAAAAAACAGGGGAAGTAGTCACAATGTCCTCCCTCCACTTGACAGCTCACCTAAGTGTGGGAGTCTGTTCAGAGATGATATGGGAAGGATAGGAGAGGCTATCACAGTGGTTCTCAACCTTCCTAATGCCACAACCCTTTAATACAGTTCCTGTGGGTTGCAACCCACCAGTTGAGAACCACTGAATCAGCACTTGTGTTCCTACCAGGGACCATGGCACGGCCCTGGCCAGCACCTCAGGGCTTTAGAGGACTGTGTAATCGCAGGGTTTGCTGCAAGATCATAGCTCTCTTCACAGAAAGGCCTGATGGGATATGAGTCACACTGTTCTGTGGGGTGAGGGCACCAGAGAAGGCTCAAAGCAGTCTGTCCTTGAGTTCAGAGGACGAGAGGATCCATAAAGCCTGGGGATTCTGGGATTACAGGGGAAGTAGCTGAGGGCAGACACTTCAGACTCTGGGCTTCGGGCTGGGGACACTGCTTTGGGGAGGTTATTTAGGCTTTCCAGGCCTTTACCTGAAGTCTCCTCACCGGTCTTTGCATTAGGCTTTGGGTAAAGGCAGGGGCAAAGTGCAGTTAGAAAAAATGAAAGGTGGTGGTGGCTGCCAAGTGTGGTAAACAAAACCCCACCCAGCAGACAAGATGGGGGCCATGCCCCATTCCCATAAACGGAACAGCCACAAACAAGAAACACAAAACTACATTGACTGAATTTTTCGCTTTGCAGTATTGCTTACTTTGCCTCTGTGGAGACTGACACTTCAGCTATATATAGAAAAGCATTTGCAAGATGTCCTCGCTCAGAAACAAGGCACGATAAGGCCAGGGGCGCTGAGAGGGGCCCTACACCAAGGGCTGCCATGGCGTTGTGTTTCCTGACAGTACACCCTCCACAGTTTCCCCCAGAGGGCAGGCTCTCTTTTCTTGCCCAGTTACGTGATCTGTCTCTTAAACCTTTAAAACATCTATTTTTCATTAAGCCTTTTTCCACGTGCATTTCTTCACTTTAGAAATGCTTAGATCATTGATAAAGCCATGAGGACAGGAGGAGGTCTCCTTGAATGAGAGTCTGCTGAGATGGCCAGTAGGCGCCAAGGCCAGAAGCTATTATAAGATGGCACCGGGTATCACCGGTGTATTTCTGCCTGCCAACCCTGCAGCTCCCCAGTACCTACAACGCCCTGTCCCACAGTGGCCGAGAAAGGATATGGTGGTCAGTGTGGCTTTTGTCTTTTTTGCAGTAAGGAGACAAAAGTAGCTCTGACACACAGGCCCAGGAGACGCAGGCTCCCAGGGTTGTGAGTGGACCTGCTTTTAGGAAGACAGCTGGCTGTGGTGCAAAAAGGCCAATGACAAATGGAATCCCAGCACTGCCACTTCCGATCTGTGCAACCTTAAGTGGGTTACATAACTCCTCTGAGCCCCAGTTTTCTCCCCTCTAAAGAACGGGTCCTAATGCCTTCCTTGTAGAGATGTGAAGATTAGAAGTGATTGTAAAGTGCCCAATGCATAGTAGCCAGCCAGTAAATGAAAGTTGTGTTTATCATTACCATTATTACAACTTGGACTGTCTTAGTCTCAAAACCCGGAACAGGCGATGGAAACCCAAGGCTGAGTTTCTCAGTTTGCTCTCAACTGTGTTGTAAGGCACCAGTGGGCATTTTCTCCATCTGTGCAACCCAGTTCATCCGTCTTCTGATTTCTGGATGCACCCATCCAAGCATGGAAACACGGCAGTGATCTCAGTGGTAGGAACAAAGCTTCATCTGTTGTGGGATGACCATCCACCATTTTAATTTTTTAAAGACACTGTATGGGAATGTTTTCCCAAAGTGAAAATGTGTCTGAAAAATATGTAATATAAATAGTCAAGGGGGTGGAAATTAGAAACAAAACCCACCCAGTCATCACTGGTCAGGGTGGCCATAGGATTCTGAGGCCTAATGGTCGGTGTGGGTGCACAGTGACTAGGCATCCACACGCAAACTCCTGGAACACTAAGTCTTTGCTAAAATTGTTCAGAGGGGAACTCGAGGCAAGTTTTAAGAGATGCAGCTCAAGTTTTTCATTGCTGGCTTTTTTGCCATCGGTTTGTTTTCACCTGCGATGGCTGGCTTGACTCAGCCCAATGAGCTGCTTAGTTTTTTGACTTTGGCATTTCTCGGACTCACCGGTCCAGGGACCCTCTCTGCTGCTGCTCAGCACCCCCCAGAAACAGTCCTAGGAAGCTCTGGCTTAAGTGAATAGCCACAGCGATGAGCATTAAAAAATTCTTTTTATTGTTGCTGTGTTCTTTAAAAAATTATTTAATTTTTATTGAGTATACACTGTTACTTTCTCAAGTCACCCAGCATCGTGTCTTGTCTTTTATTTAGAAGGGTCCAGGCACCGCGAGGGAACTCTCTCGGATTAGAGTTGTCCAAATGTGTACTGTGGGAATTCTTTTTGTCCTTGAGCCTTATGTATCTATGAGTCAGCTAAGTGATTTTATAAACATGAGGAAGAGTTCGAAATAAATTTCTTAGCGCTGCTTGGGTGAAGGCAAGTGCTTATTAATTCTAAAGTGGTGGTGTTTGTCAATTTGAGCAAAAAATAATAATCATGATCATCTTAATTAAAGCCGTTATTTGACCTACTGGTTGAAACAAAATGACCACTTTAGTTACTGCATAGACGCGGCCTCTTTCAATGTAAAAAGTGACTCTAAGTTCCCTGAAGAAAAGATGCTCCCATCTTGCTCGCAGCTGTGCCCCAGTGCTTAGCATAGTACTTGGCACAGAGTCAAAGTGCAATAAATATCAGCAGGTATTTGTTGAATGAATTAAAAGGTGGGTGAATGAAGGGAATCTAGATGTTTCCAGAAGATTAAATTAACTTTACAGGTTTATTTGGGGAGTGTATTGAATTGACATTATTTGGACCTTTCCTCTAGAGAATTTAGTATGTGTACTAATAAGGTACTTCAAGAACAAAACAAAGAACAGAAATTAAACTGGCATACAGGACCATTTGAGTGAATAAAATGATTCAAAATAAGTTTCAAGGATGGTTTCAGGCATAATCCTGCCATTATTAAAAATTTGCTCATCAGGCCATGCAAAATTTCCACCAGTAATTTTTTCGATTTACAGAAAAGATAATTTCCTATGATTCGCCTGACCTGTAACTAGATATAAAGAAATGTTTCTTTTTCTAATTTAACAATGGGGAAAAGCAGAAAATAAACAAGGTTTCACTGTTGGAGGTTGTTAACTAATGAACTGATAAACTAATGAAAGGCCCCAAGGAGAAAAAGACTTTGTAGATTATAGCATAAATCACAGTATTTGCTCATTCAATTTCTTTAAAATATGGAAATAAAAAAAGGGGGGAATACCTACCAGTATATTCTGGTTTGATCTAGGATACCAAATAAATATTTCAGGTAGCTATCATTATTTTTCTTCTCTTAATTCGAAGTATTTTAATTAAAATATCATAAAATCATTGAAAGAAGAAAAAAATTTTCTTAAAATCATAAAAAGCCAACCCAATAACTTTTTATTTTCACTTCTTTGTATTCTTTTCCAGCATTGTTCATAAACGCATACATATCGTTAGTTATCATTAAAAAGATTCGTGTGCTTTTTTCCCTGCTATTTAATAATAAGCCTGTATTTTCATGCTTATCCTTTGTGATTATTTCTAATTGCTACGTACGTAAACTTTCATAGAATATATGCATCATATTTTCTTCTTTTTTATTTTGGGACATGTCGGGCATATTTCTAAGTTTTTTTTTCATAACTAATCCTGCATGAAAATTTTTTCATATGTATCTTCTGTTACTTCCTTGGGCAAATCCAGGGCCGACAAAAGACAAAGTAAAAGAGGATTTCACAGGATGCTTTAGACTTTGGGTGAAAAGAAAACTATTGAGGAAAGAAAGCGTTTTTTCAGTCTCTCTGTTACCATCTGCAAGTGTCCTGTCTCCTCTGGAGCAGACAGTGTAGTACAGAGACGGGAGCCTATGGGGCCAGAAGGATCTGCCCCTAAGCCCCGGTTCCTCCACAGCCTTTCCCTGTCACAAGTTGCCCACCTCAGAGCCCTGTTCGTCCTCTGTAAGATGGCGGCTGTAATGTCTGCCTCCTGAGGGTGCTGGGGAGTGGAGGTACTTGGAAGGCCATAGCCATTAGCATGCATGCCTCAGTTTCCCAATCTACAAAATGGAATTATTTCCCTAATGCAATAAAGGAGGACCCCCGACTAATATGCTTGCTTTTTCTTCCCTTGTCACTACATTGCAGTGTAGACTTGTGCAGAAATTTCTCTGTATGCTTTAGTTTTCTTATCTGTGAGATGAGAATGGGTGAGAGGGTTGAACACCCCTTTTAGCCACAAAATGAATTATGTGTGATCTTGGAATTGGCACGTTTTTAAGAACATTTAATTACCCAGTCCCCTACGCCTACCCTACCCCTGCTGGTATTGGCTCATGGAATTTGGAACCTAAGTTTCATTCTTCTCTGCTGCTCCAAATACTTTCTTTCATCAAGACTCCCACTTTATCGCAATATTTTAAACTATTGAGTGGGAGGCTCTGTTGTGAAAAATGCGAGATCAGAGGCCAACATTTTCTGGCTCCTATCTTATGCTTGTGTATTGGCTGCAGATTTATTGGAGGCCATACAGAGACTTTTGTTCATGACAACTGACTTGAAGAGAAAGCAAATTGCTATCTGAAGCAGCCAAATTGCAGTGGTGGAAATGTTAGAAGTTTCAGTTAGGAGTCATCTTTGCTTGCCTGTTATGATCTGTGCCACTCAGCAACTAATTTTCAGACTCAAGAAGAAAAAAATAAATAGAAAGCATCAGAACAAGGACAGGCAGGCCCGTGCCCGCTCCAGACTGCCATCCTCTGAGTGCAGCCCTCTCTTTTTATTTGCAAGCTGTTTCTTGATACCCTTGCTTATTCGATCTTCATAACCATGCTAAGGCAAGTGGCAGAAAAAGCACTAGGAATCCCTTGTTGTAAATGAAGAAAATGAGACCCAGAGGTGTGGTGACTTGCCTGAGAGCAGAAGCAGCCTCCAGACAGTTTCTCTGAGCCCCAGTTGAAGCTCCGGTGGCTGCCCCACCACGTCTATGCACTAGCATGTGCCTGGTGACTGAATTCTGAAGCAGACTTTTAAAGGTATTCCCCTTTGTAAACATTTAATACTATTTTCCTCTCAGTGTTTGAGGTAAGAAATAATTAATAATTTTGGCTTGGCACCTGTAGCTCAGTGGTTACAGCACCAGCCACGACACACCGAGGCTGGCAGGTTCGAACCCGGCCTGGGCCAGTTAAACAACATGACAACTGCAACAAAAAATAGCTGGGTGTTGTGACGGGTGCCTGTAGTCCCAGCTAGTTGAGAGGCTGAGGCAAGAGAATCGCTTAAGCCCAAGAGTTTGAGGTTGCTGTGAGCTATGACACCACAGTACTTTACCGATGGGGACATAGTGAGACCCTGTCTCAAAAAAAAAAAAAGAAGAAGAAGAAGAAGAATTAATTATTTTGATGCTGAATATCCTCATGTAATATACATTTTTCTGCTGAGTAGGAAATACTGGGTTGCTAATATAGAATTATGTTTTTCTCTGACATATTATTGTGGTTCTGAACTTACATTTTCTCCCTATCTGATAAACCTGTATCTTCCATTTTACTCTTAAATAAATATCCCTGTTTTGAAGCTTTCCTTGAGGAAATGGGCCCCACTTTGCAGTTCAACCCACTCCTACATGTGCAGCTATACTCACCCACCTGACTCATGCATTGGTGCAAATGAAAATGTAAATTAAATCATATTTGAGAGGCTTTGGTGCTAGATAATTGCCAGTAATGAATCTATTTGGTAAGAATATATCTTCATTCAATATAGAAGGTTACATGTGTGTGAGGTTTTCTAAAAGAATAGCACACTGTTACACAGACTGGATTTTTACTACATCCCTGAGGAGTGGGAGAGTTGTCTTTGAGAGACTGATATCCATCACCAATTCGTAATTACTTAGGTCACATTTTAGCCTTGGGTCCATTTGCATCTGCCTACGCTGGGCTCAACGCAGAGTAAACTTGTGTGCTGTTGACTGGAGCAAAGCAAAAGCATAGGAAGAAAGTTGACGTCCAGAGCAAACCGCATGAGCCTCACAGAGCCCAGAATGCCTGCCCGTGACTGTGTGGCCGCCCCAGAGCTGACTGGGCGGAGGGCTGGGGAGAGGCGAAGTGTTCAGGTGCTTCAGCGGGACATTTGTGGTGGGTTGTGGGTTTTGCCAAATCACGGGAGTGGGGGAGAGGGCTCGGAATGTTAACCCACACCCCCGTTCAGCATGAAGTAAAGCCCTACTCCCCTCTTTCGCTATGGCTATTAGAAAGTTAACTGTGTCTTCCCGTATTTCTCTAGTTCCTCCATAAATGGAGTAGCTCTAAGATATAATGTGAATCTAGCCCTGAGCTAGACCTGCCCTTTCATCATCAAGGCTGGTAGTGATGGTGGAGATTTGGAGGGACAAAGTGCTACAAGGGAAAGAGCAGAAAAGACCGGCTAGGGGAGACAGCGTGGAGGAGGCTGACTGGCCAGCGCAGCCTACTGAGGGGGAAAGCCAAGAACTGGTGGCTGCATCCTGGGGATAGCCTGAGCCCAAGCACTACGGGTTGCAGGTTGGTGTGGGTGCCGGCAGCATGCACGCTGTGTGTGACTACCCAGCACGTGTGCGGATGGGGTGTGGGCCAAGGTGCCCCAATGTGCGTGCTGCTCTGTGTTTGTGTATGTGTTCTGGTGTGTACATACGGGTGTGCGTGTAATGGGGGGTGGTACACATCTATGCTCACCTGTGTGCTGACGATGTGTGCCTGTGTCTGCAGTATGTGATCTTGTGTGCACATCTTACTGGTTTTATGTGTATGGTACGTGTATTTAATGGGAGTTTGGTGGGCAGTAGGCCAGCTCCATAGAAGGAAGGACAAATGTTGCTTGAGCTCGGAGCGGGCAATCCGGGCAGCCGGCTGGAGCAGACGTCACTGAGCACGTCCCTGGGAGTCTATGGAGAAGGGAGATGAGGACACTTCTGTCCACAGTGGAAGGTCTGGGATCACAGAGGGGTGGGAGCAGCTTCTTCACGGCTGCAAAGACGTCTCAGGGTGGTCTGCCTGACTCCCCCAGTGCCCTCTCCTCTCCCGAGTATGCCCTGTACTGTTCCTTGTTTGCACCCTCCTTCCTCCCAATCTCCCCAACTTAGAGTGCAGGCGCTACCCTCCCTTCACCCATGGAAATCTTGTCCACCCCTTAATTCTAAGCTCTGATGTGTGGGAAGCACACAGGCACTGCTGACGTTGTTAATAGTATTAAAGTGACAAAAGAGGGTGGAAAATTGTTCTCAGAACTCAGGGTTAAAAACCTGAAACAATATTTCCCTGGGGTGAGCCATTCCCAGAATTGATGCCCAGTACACAAATAGTTTCAGGAACACTTTCTGGCAACCAGAAAATGTTACCAGCTCCCCAAGTTCTCACTAGTTCTTCATGTGGTGGCCACCCTATGTGTTTCAGCCAGAATAGTCCAAACAAATTTGATGCTTTCCTTTCTTCCTGCCTTTAGACTAGATTAGCAAGCAATTCACTAAGGGGGCTCCTGGTGACCTACTTTGGCCATCAAGATAGTTGATATCACCAGACCAATAGTTCTTTTTTTAATATCTGATTATTTAAACCATCTGGCCACTCAACTCAACATTGAGTAATTATTTACCAAGTTCCTCTCCTGTGCCTCAAGTCAAACAAACAGCTCTGTAGATGGTTGGAACCAACAAGCATTGACCAGGCCAGGGTCTTGGAGATGAATACTGAGTGATCGCAAGCTCACTAGTAAAAGAAAGTTTCCCTTGTCCTGGAAATCATGTTCTCAATTTTTGCAAAAAAAAAAAAGAAAAAGAAAAAAGAAAAAATCTGAGTTTTCCTTCAGGCCTACTTCTTTATGGTATGGTCTAATTTTCATCATTGTGTGGACCTGTGCTAATTTCCATGCTGAGTTTAATAGCAAAAGAAGTGTATTTTGGGTGGATACCACCCAGGACAGTTTTGAGTTAGGCTGGAGCATGTCAGAAATTCTCTTTTGATTTCTTCAGAGTTGAGAGAAATCTTTGTCTTTCCTCCCACTTAACTATCAATGCTTCAAAGCCCAGACCTATATAAAATACACAAATGCTTTCTGGACAAAATGAATCTTGTCCGTTTTCTTTGGGTTTCGGTGGGAACAATAAAGATTGAGCTACAAAAGGTTGGCAAAGAGGATTATTCTTTTTCTTTCTATTAAGCATAGAGGCTTCAAAAGAACAGCTCAGAAAGTCAAATAATTGTATCCACCACTGCTCACCCATCCATCTCCCTGCTGACCTGGCCTGTGAAATCCCTTTTTAAAAACTTGGCTAGCTCTCACCTGACCATTGCAAATGCTGTATTGTTAAATGTTCCCATCTATAATTCCATGAGGGAGGCTGCTATAAAGCAAACTCCTTCCATTTCAACGGAGCATCTCATCAGGGAATAGCTCTTTGGGGTGGGAGTCACGGGGTGCCTCTAATTTTCAAAGCTTTATAATCTCATGTGGAAGAGAGAGCTACTTGGAAACCAGAAATGGACTATGAATAGAGTGATGGTCTCAAGTTCTTGCAATTCACAGGGGCCGGTGGGGAGGACACAGAAGGGAAGATTTAGGGAGCAGGTTTTAATCTTCATGACAATTTCTTGATTTCGTTGGTTTGGAAAACACATCCGTTAGTTGTTAACCCATTCCTCTAAGCACAAAGTGTCAGACCGGCAGCTGATTTAATTCCTGGCTTGATTTCAGAAAATTCCCTCAGTCATTTTTAAAGAGTACAAAATGGCTCCTAGATGCAAAGAGATGGAGGAAAGATTTGTTATTTAGAGTTTTTTTTTGTTTTTTAATTTGGAATTGAACATATTCTACCAGCATTCAAGTCTGGAGGAATTGTGAATTGCAATTGGCCAATCATCTAAAATGCCGTGTAAACGATGACCATAGGAAAACAGTGTTGGGTTGCTGGGTCTTCTCTATGGCATCAGAAAAGGAACCCTTGATTATCACCTCACTCCTATTACCTTTTTTCTTTCTTTTTGAAGGTTAAAAAAAATCCTTTCAGAGGGATCATTCAATAAATCATATTTAATGGGATAGTGAATTATATAAATTTGAAATAATGTGATACGAAAATTAAAAAGGTCTCAGTTTATGTGCAATATCCAAAATAATGTCACTCTAATTTTATGTTAATTTGTGCAATGTCTTGAGGAACGTGCCTTTCACGTAAAGTGTGACTACCTTATAGTCAGGAATGACTTGTGATATCGTCAGGATTAGGCTGGGGTAGAGGTCAGGGGTGCTGCTACTGGCTTTTTACACTCAGTGATAAGAACAGTAGACAGTGCCTCTCTGGGAAAGTTTTTCTGTGATCAGAGCAGGGCTGGGCCAAGATGTCAGAATCACAGAATATTTGAAATGAAAAGGATCACAGACCCCTTCAAGTTCCACTTATAGATTTTATCAGGGTAGAAATGATGGCCCAGGAGATTAAGAAACTGCTGCATAGTAACTGAGGGCAGAGGGAGCACTTGAACCCAAGACTTTTGATTCTTGCCCTAGCCATCTGTCTTACACCAGGCTGCCCTGTGGTAAGTAAATGGCACTTCTGGAGCGGACCATTTGGGTCTCAGGTGCGTGTGACGAGGCCCCATGTGGGAATGGTCACCACAAAAAAGCTACAGGTGGCTGGTCCCTGTTAGCTCAGCCTGACTGCCCATGAGGCTGTGGTGATGGCAAAGTGGCACCTCCACTGGCCAGAGGACAGCCTTTAATTATTTCAGGGGTTGCAAAAAGGCTTTGGATCATCCCCACAACAAGAAACACCCCCGCCCCCCCCACATGTGAAACTTAATAAATGTAGAATATAATTATCTTAACACAATAACTAAGAAAATGCCAGGAAGGCTATATTAACCTGTGTGATGAAAATGTGTCAAACTGTTTATAAAACCAATGTATGGTGCCCCGTGATTGCATTAATGTACACAGCTATGATATAATATTAATTAAAAAAGAAAACAAACAAACCTAGAGAGCTGATGACCCTGCTGAAGGGCCTCCCTTGGTCTTCCTCCACTCCAGCCATTACAGCCAAGTGGCCAATGTCCTTTAGAGTTTTTTTTACCCTGTAGTGCCACAGTCCCTGATCTGCCTACATACAGATCAATAGGCTGCTAGGGGGCTCAGGGCCCTTGTACCTTGCTTCACACAGCTGCTGTCCTGTGGCCTTCTGGAGAAAATGAAGTCTGAATTCTCCCCCAAAGTCCTTTCAGGAACAAGGCAGGTAGGTGGACAGGCAGAAAGAAAGCTATAAACACACACATATCTGCAAATACTCATGAGTAAATACAGCCTGAGCGCTTTTTGTTTATATAGATGTTCAATAAGTTTAACAAGTGAATGAATCCCTCAAATACCTTATGCAGTTAATATCTCTAGGCTTAGAAAATGTCTTATGCTATGTAAATTATACCTCAACGAAGCAGTTTTTAAAACAAAAAATTGTCAGCCACATACAAGGGCATCTTCACTCACTAGGAGAGGCCCTGAGAAAGTTTTGTGCAAGAAAATATTACAACAACATTGAAATCTACTCAGGAGACTGTTATTTAAAGGAATGCTGTAGTAAATTATTTAGTATTAGAAGAATTCATTTTTTAATTCAATTGTTTTCATGAGTGGGAGTTTTCATTTATTGGATTATTATAGAATGGACAGATCATATTAAATTTAAATTTTTACAAAGAGGGATACGCCCAGATTTTCCTGTAAGCTGTTTCCCAATGGATGGGTTGGCAGGCTAGGTCTCTAGGTTTTGGAAGAGTTTCCTTTAAAGACTTTCCCTAAAGCCCATTATCAGTGAGATTCCCACTCTCCTACCCTGGTGGCCCATTAATGACAAGGCAGGACAGAGAAATGCCTCTGTGCTGATAAATCAGTGGCATCTCTGATTCTCTGCTGAGACCATCCAGGACTGCCGTGACCATAAGGAGAGTGACTCTCAGACAAACTTGCCTCTAAAAGTGATAGGGTGTCTGTTAAGCCAAACTGGTCAGAGAGAGAAGACTAAAACCACATAGAGAAAAACAAGTAGCTTTCCTATTAGTGAGAGTGTGTTCTAATAATACATTTCATTGTCAGAAATATTATCAGAGATAAAAATAAAATACAGATAGTGTAGCCATGCATGAATGAATTGTAGATGCATTTTCTGAGCAAGCACTATCCCAGGCCAGGTGCCACCCTGTGACAGTCACAGCTGCCACTCTCAAAGAACTCACGTCTTTAGAGGAGGATCAATCTGACTGGCGGCAAGGGCTAATACCTGTCAGGAGGGGCTGGTTTGACATATTGTTTACATGTGTTAAGTCAACTGATCCTGGGATATTTTTACTGATGTGCCCATTTTATAGGCGGGGAACTGAGCCCCAGAGGTTCATGACTGGCAGGAACAGACGGGTCTTTGTCCCCAGGCAGCCTGTCTGTACTGGCCATGAATAATGTTGCATGGGGGAATGTACTCTGAACTCTAGGAGTCCAGAAGTAGGGGTCTGCCTGATATTTGGACTGTGTGATATTTGTTGTAGACATGGTGGGGAGAGTTGAGGTTTGCTCTGTGAAGAAGGGAGTCAGAAAGGGCGGATCTGGTGGCTGAAATGGAATATTCTTCCCTGGGAGACCAGGAAACACCAGCTGTGGCTCTCTGTCACCCATACCCGCTCCCTGAAGCTCACGGCCCACCCTCAGGCTGAGATGAAGAGGCTGAGGCACTTCCCACTCATGGCCCTCAGCTCTGACTTGGAGCCCACCCACCTTCCAGGCCAGGTCCTCACCTGCTTCCATGGTGCCTGCTCCCAGGCAGACCTGTTGCTACCTGCTCAGATGCACCCCTCTTCCTCATCCCAAGGAGCTGGCACCTGAAGAATTTGCTCACTGATGTTTATATCAAAGACACTGTTTCCAAATGTGTGCTGTAAAAGTTAATACTGTACTGCAAAAAAGATGGAACTAGTAAGCACACTGAAGGAGGGTTTGGTTCGTTGTTGGCAAATGCAGGACTTTTCCTTCCCCCTCCCCCTTTTTTTTTAGTTTGAGATACAGTCTCAATCCATCGCCCTGGGGAGAGTGCTGTGGCATCAGCCTGGCTCGCCACAATCTCCAACTCCTGGGCTCAAGCAGTCCTCCTGCCTCAGCCTCCTAGTCCTGAGTAGCAGAGACTATGGGCACCCACCACCATGCTCAGCTAATTTTTCTATTTTTAGTGAAGATGGGGTCTCTTGCCCAGGCTGGTTTCAAACTCCTGAGTTCAAGCAGGCCTCCCGCCTTGGCCTCCCAGCGTCCTAGGATTCCAGGCACGAGCCACCACGCCCGGCCTTGTAGGACTTTTGTAAATCTTCTATCTGCAAATGTGCATCAGACGTTCCTGGCAGAAGGAGGGAGATGCTGTTACACGATGCTGTGCAAATTGATTCCCCTCATTTGGCATTTCAGGGAGCACCTGTTAAATGGCTTGAGGAATACAGGGCTAGGCCCTGAGAGGGGCTCTAAGGAGGTCAGGCTGCAGGAGTCAGAAGCGTCCTGGGGAGGGAGGACTCTATGCAAAGAGGAGAGGAAGACACCCAGGAAGGGGAAACTCTGTGACCACAGGCAGAGCCACAGCCTGCAGACAAGTGCCCCATGGGAGGGCCTCCCAAATTCTGATCCTTTTGGACGCCCCACCCCGTAGGAGCAGGTATGGCTGCTGCCCCCTGCACCACAGCACTAAGCCATCTGCTCCACAGCCTCCAGGAATGTTCCAGCCTGATGGAGTTCCAGTTGTTAGCAGGGCCCCTAGCTTGACACACTCCCCTCATGACTTCTGTCCCTCTTCTGCCTCACTGTCCTTCTGCATCAGTCTCCTGGGGCTGCCATGACAAAGTACCAACAGGCTGAAAAGACAGAAATTCATTATCTCCTAGTCCATAATGAAGATGTGGGCAGGGTGGTTCCTTCTGAAGACCCTGGGGGACAAGTGCTCTGCACCTCTCCCCTGGTTTCTACGGTTTGCTGGCCATCTGGGGCATTCTTTGGCTGGGAGATGCACTACCTGAAATTCTGCTTTCCTCGTCACTTGGTGTTCTTCCTGTGTGAGTATGTATCTCTCCATGTAAATTTCTCCTTTTTATAAGAACATCAGTTATAGTGGATGAGGGCCCAGGCTAAGGACCTCAACTTAACTTGATCATCGCCCAACACCTTCACATTCATGGGCACCAGGGGTTAGCACTGTCAACATCTTTTGGGGGGATACAATTCAACCCACAACACCTGCCAGTGCTTCCTGGGATTATCTCCCAAATATACTACCTATGCGCTAATCTTTGTCTCAGGGTCTGCTTCTAGAAGAACTCAAAGTAAAACACACCCTCCTTTTGGGGGGGAGGGAACAGTCTCTTGCTGTCCCCAGGTTGGAGTGCAGTGGCATGATTGTAGCTCAAGACAGCCTCCAACTCCTGAGCTCAAGTGATCCTCCTACCTGAGCCTTTGAATAGCTGGGATTATAGGTGTGAGGCACCATACCCTCCTAAATTTTTTACTTTTTGTAGAGATGGGGTCTTGCTATGTTGTCCAGGCTGGCCTCAAAATCCTGGCCTCAAGCAACCCTCCTACCTCTGACTCCCAAAGTGCTGGGATTATAGGTGTGAGCCACCAAACCCAGCTAAGATTCCCTTTTAGAGATGGTACCTTGGAGGCACAGAGAGATATTTTTCCTAGTATCAAGCAAGAATTCCCTTGGGAAAAATTCTCAAAATAGGTCAACATTATAATTTCTTTCTTTCTTTCTTTCTTTCTTTTTCTTTTTCTTTTTTTTTTTTTTGAAACAGAGTGTCATTATGTCACTCTCGGTAGAGTGTTGTGACATCACAGCTCACAGCAACCTCAAACTCTTGGGCTCAAGTGATTCTCTTGCCTCATCCTCCCAAGTAGTTGGGGCGACAGGCGATGGCCACAACACCCAGCTATTGTTGTTGTTGTTTGGCAGACCCAGGCTGGGTTTGAACCCACCAGCCCTCGTGTATGTGACCACTGCCCTGCCTCTGAGCTATAGGCGCCAAGCCAACATTGTAATTTCTTATCTAAACACAAGAATATGCTCCTCACCTTCTCCTAAGACTATCTGGAGATGTTTCTCTGGTGGCTCAAATTTTTTTTGAGCTCTGACTGCTCTGCCACTCTGTGTCTCATAAGGAAAGAGAAGGGAGTGATCTTATGTTCACAGGGGTCTCTGGCATCTGGCATCTTTAGGGCAAGAACACTTCTCGCTTACTACACACACATTCCTTTCCAGACTGGTTTGTCTGTCAAGCCCCTGCTGAAATGACTGGCACAGTTGCAGACTGTGGGCTTGCTGAGCCAGCTCTGTCCCCTCCTCATCTCCGGAAGATGGAATAAATGTGTGTCAGAAGTGCGGGTGCCTGCCATCGGGAGCACCGGGGTTGCCCTTTAGAAAAACATCACCAGCACATTCTGCAGTCTCGAAATGAGTGTGAGTGGTAATCCAAGCAGCAGGGCTGATTCTGGGTTTCACGTGGTTCTACCTGCTTTGGGCCCTCTTGTTCCCTGTTCTAATTCTGACATCTCGGTCCCATGTAGCTGTGATCTGAACTGTCAGAGGGACTCTGCCAGGGGCAGAAGCCAAGGTGACAGCTGTGGCCCACCCCACCTGCCTTCTGCGTGGTCTCTGTGGTTGGTGAGGAAAGAACAAAGTTGTTTTTCCAGGTCACAGCTGCGGGGGGCTCCACCCGAGGAGGGGGGCTGTCCCAATTCAGTTCTGTGTCAAGAAATGCTTCAAACACATTCTCCCTAGGAAGAAATAGGAATTGGCCATTTCTCTCTGTAGCTTTCCTTGGTCAGTAAACGTTTGAGAAGCTGGATTAGGGCTCAGCCCTGACTTGCAAGGCCAGACTGTGTGAGTGTGTTTTAGTTAAGAGAAATTTTTAGTTCTTTTTGAGACTTGCTTGTTTACAAAAGAGATAGATATATAGGCCAGGGCTAGGGATGGCCTTGGTTGTCTTTGTCGTTGTAGGAAGATGGTGGGTGGGGGTTTGGGGGGGAGTGTATGGGGAGGTGAGAGGCAGGGAAGGGGCAGGAAGGTGTATTAAAAATGTATTCATGGGAAATAATATACACTTCTGTGATTCCTTTCCTCTTTTTGTGGACAGAGCAGCGTCTCTGGTGGGCTTTGGACGTGGGCATGGGGGTTGTGAGAGGAGGATTCTTGCTAGCTGTAGCACTGCTTTTGTTTGTTTTTGAGACAGAGTTTCACTATGTTGCTCTCAGTAGAGTGTCCTGGTGTCACAGCTCACAGCAACTTCAAACTCTTGGACTTAAACGATTTTCTTGCCTCAGCCTCCCAAGTAGCTAGTACTATAGGCATGTGCCACAACACCCAGCTATTTTTTTTTTTTTTTTTTTTTTTTTGGTTGCAGTTGTCATTGTTGTTTAGCTGGCCTGGCCCGGGCTGGGCTCGAACCCACAAGCCTTGGTGCATATGTACATGGGCGCCGAGCCTGTGGCACTGCTTTTGTTCCACTGCTACATGGACCCTCCTGCTAAAGAAGGCCATTGCCAGGTTCACCTGCTCAGCCAGGAGCCTGGTGAAGGCTCTGCTGAGTTGGGAGGAAGGACTTACGTAGTGAAGAGGAATGGTCTTCATTTATTCCAGACTCCTTCCCCTGTTGCTGACCTTGTCGTTTACCTTGAACTTCCATCTCTAATGACATTGATCACCTGCCTAAGCACACCTGGTGTTACCACATGCAGTCCCTCCCACGACAACCCTGCAGGGTCAGCACTGGTGCTCCATTTTATGGGTGAGAACACCTATGTGACTAAGAGATTTGTCATGGGACTTAGAGCGAGTCAGCAGTGCACGGTCCTCACTGTAGAGCTCCATCACTAAGACAGCTCCAGAAACAGCGTCATGAGAGCAGGGGGCTATGCTGCTGGATGTTGAGGCCAGACCTCAGTCTCCTCCTTCAGGTGAGGGAGGCCCCACTCCTCCCTATAAGGTGGTGAGACAACCTTCCTCAGCCCCTCCCCAGGGGCCCAGTGACCACCGCCAAGCCACCTCCAGCCAGCATCTCCTGACAGCACCATCTGCCCAGGTCCCACCCACTGATGTGTGGTGACTGGGGTTGGGTGCCATTGACCAGCAGCTGCACGCAATCCACTTCCTGGATTCTCTGAATAGGTCTGGGAGCAGGTGGTCCGAGGAAAGACCTGTCCTCTGACCAAGTCCCCTCCCTAGGGCTGGCCAATCATGGCTGATGTATAATGTAGTCTGTCTGACATGTGGAAAAGATTGCTTCCCAGACTCTTCTCCATCCTTCTTGGTGTTGTTCACAAACCTGTCCCCCACCCCGCTTGGCTTTGAAGCTTTGCAGCCCAGCCCAGGCCACAGTGATCCCTCACTGAGCTCCTGACATAGTCGCCATCTTCCCTCCTCAACCCATGGTTAAGAGCAGGGGCTCTGGGGCCACACTACCTTCAGTACCTTGGGGCTCTCTTACTACCTTTAGTACCTTAGATCTGAAGCTCCTCATCTCTACAATATGGCTATTATTTACCTCAAAGGGATTTTGTAAGGAGCCAGCTTTAAGATGGATGAAAAGTATTGGCCTTGGTGCCCAGCCCTGAGCATTCAACATACGCTGGCTAGTAACATGGTTGTACCGTGCTGTTGTTAATTGCTGACTCATGTCATCATCTAACTTTTGCATTATTCATTTTCATGTAGCTACACTTTGCTTTTTTAGCTGAAAAATTCTCTTTTTTTTTTTTTCTATTGAGACAGAGTCTCACTCTGTTGCCCTTGGTAAAGTGCTGTGGCATCACAGCTCACAGCAACCTCAAACTCTTGGGCTTAAGTGAATCTCTTGCCTCAAACTCCCAAGTAGCGGGGACTACAGATGCCGCCACAATGCCTGGATATTTTTTGGTTGTAGTCGTCATTGTTGTTTGGTAGGCCTGGGCTGGATTCGAACCCGCCAGCTCTGGTGTATGTGGCTGGAGCCCTAGCCACTGATCTACAGGCGCTGAGCCTGCTAAAAGATTCTTGAGGCAAGGACCCTGATATTTATTTATTTATCTATGTCCTAACCCGTTGGACTCCCTGAAATGATAACTTTGTGGTTGAGCACTGGTCAGCATACTCTCTGAAAGATCAAGTAGTAAATATTTTAGGATTTACAAGTCACACACCCCCTATCTCAGCTCTGCTGGTGTAACATAAAAGCCGCTACAGACAGCATGTAAATAAATGGGCATTGAGATGTCCTGATAAAACTTTACATATAAAAACCGGCAGCCCCCACCTGGACTGTACTTTGCCGACTGCGACTGCGAGGTAGGAGCAGTGGGATCAGAAGTCAGATGGCTGGGTCCAAATCTACCTCCTCTGCTTCATACCCTCAGTTTTCTATCTCTGTGTGAGAGGAGACCCCGTCAGTAAGCGTCTGCCTGCCTCTGCCTGTTCCCACCCCCTAGCACCAAGCAGACGCACAGCTGGGCCAGGTCGTAGGCCTCAATGAGCAGAAAGCACAGAAGCCAAGTTACAACAAAATGACAGACCTCTGTTGAGGGAACATCCTCAAGGTCGATGACCCTCTCACTGAAGTGAAATGGAAAACCAAATGTGATTCAGCTGGCCTGATAATAAAAGCATTTGTTACAATTCTCTGATTTGCTCCGCTCATGGAGAGTTTAGTCATTGGGGTTTCTATTCTCAGGAACTCACAGCACATCACAATACACAGTTCATTGGTCCTCACAATAATTCTGCTCCGCATAACAAGATGTGGGGGGGCAGTTGTGAGAAACCACGTGTGTTAGAATTGCTGCGAGCACTTTGACATCATCAGATAAAAACTAGTAAACAAGCATGCCTATGTGGGCCACCTCTCTATTCATACCAGAAGCCCTGGATATAATCGAAGAACGGCATATTCTGTTTCAAACTTTTATAACCTGTGAAATTTTGTTGATTTTGAAAGGAAAAATCCAGCATCCTGTTAAGGAAAGAGAAAATGGGCTAGAATTAAAAAGCAATATGAGTCTGGATAAAAGTGGGAAGAATTATTGTAGGACAATAAAGCGTTGGGTAACGTCAAGAATTCATTGCTAGGAAGATGCAAAGTTGCGGCATAAATGTTTGCCTGATCAATCTAAAGTGCTCATTTTAATGGGCTGTACTGTCCTCTTGGAAGCAATAATTTCTCCTTTCAGTCACGAGTAAAATAACTTGGGTTCAACATTTTCGTTTAATGAGATAAAGAATATTTCTCACCCAGGAGAAGATTTACATAGGCAACGATAATGTGGGGAAAGCTAATAAAGATAACCCCATGAGGTAGAAACCCTGAGTGTGTGACTGTCACTGGTTGAGTCGTTAGATCACACTTTGTAGTTTTGCCAAGTGCTTTTATGTAACTGACTGCATGAAAAATCTACAGTCCTGTGGGATGTGTGTGTATACCCCCCCCCCTTTTTACTGATGGAGAGCTAAAGCTTAAAGAAGGTAAGCAATTTGCTCAAACTGGTTATCTGTAGAGTTGGAATTTGAATTCCACACTTGTGGATGTAAATGCCAGCTGTCTCTCTGCACAGGTACACATCAGCAGTTTATGGCTAGATCCATGTGGCCTGGGAGGTTGTGGTGCAAGGGGGGGAGTCTGAGTAACCTTTTAGGAAGGAATAACCTGTACTAAAATTTGTACCAGAGCTTCCATTATTACACATACTTTTCATTTTCTGTTTGTTTTCCTTTTAGAGGTTAAATTTTCCATTCCTGACTTTAACCCAAAGAAAGGCTAAGTAAATTCCAGGGGCCACTCTTTAAAAAGACAAGCTGGAAAAAATACACAATGCCCACTGTCTACCCTAACAGGATGTGGACACTCTCTGTCATGGCTGAATTTGTACAGTTTAACCCTAGCAACCATTTCCCAGAAATAAAACAGCTGCTCGTTCTAATCTTTGGTTAGCCTGAAGTTGGATCAAGTTCCTCTTGATTAAAAGCTTAAAGCAGGGTTTCTCAGCCTCTGCGCTGTAACATTTTGGGGCTGTATAATTTTCTGCTGTAGGGGTTGTCCTGTGCATTGTAGGGTGGGGTGTCAGCAGTATCGCTGACCTCTGCTTGCTAGATTCCAGTAGCACCTCTCAAGTTATGACAACTCCCAAAACATCTTTAGATATTGTCAAATATCCCCTGGGGATGAAATCTACCCCTGATTGAAAACCAATGGATTGGAGTCATAATTTTGGTTGGTCAATCACTCAGACCATGATGGACATTCAGGATGACTTCCTTTTGGTCATTAAATTCACCAAGAGGCTAGTCATTGATCTATTGCTCAACATTAGCTGCAATGATGGCCTCAAGGGTGCCACGTGCACACGGCTTTTGGAATGGTTCTTGCCAAGGAAGACAGCCATAAGCCATGGAAAGCAACCAGTTGACATTGGGCATCCCCAGTTTGCAAGTGCCTCCTTCTGTCGTCCATCTGCAATTCCATCTAGATGGTGGGGTTTGAGGAAGGTCAGTTTTAGCAGAAAGTGGAAAAAGCATAGATTTATGAAGCAATCAGACCTACATTAAAAGTCTCACTTTATCACAGCCTAGCTGTGTGACCTTGAGCGAGTTCCTCTCTGAATCTGTCTTTTTCTTTATAAAATGAAGATAATTTGATCTGCCTTGAAGGGTTGTTGAGAAATTAAAGACAATGCATGTAAAGGGAACATTTCAGAATGGAAGGTTGGGAAAATGTGGATTCATGTGGAAAGACACCAAGGTGCTGTTGGTTTTAGCAGCTACTCTGAACTGGGGTTTAAAAACAACCAAATTCCCTGAGCTACAGATTGATAGAAAAGCAAGTAGCTGGGCAGCCAGGGGGTGGCCCTCAATCTGAGCGGCGCCACAGAAGTGCTGCCTTTGGGCACGGCTGGGGGAGAGGCTGAAGGACAGAGAGGCAGAAAGCTGCCAGCCCAGGGTTCACACGACCAAGCTATGGCACCATGGTTCGTCTGTAGCAGGGTCTGTGGCAGGTACCAGGGAGAAAGGGCCGGACCCTCAGGAAACTGGCCAGGACAACTCGAGGTCAAGCTGTGCAGGAAGCTTTTCTGGCCTCTTCTCTCTTCGCCCCGGGGCATCATGGCATCTGTGCTTGACAGAGAACCTTGAAGTTCTCTTTTGCCTCAACTGTTTAATCTCACTGGCCGGAGAAAGGAGGCTGCAGAATGGCAAAGCTGGTGGCTGTGCCGGAAAGATGTTGTTGGTGGAATTCAGGTCCTGAGTAGGGTTGGGGGCCCTTAAAGAGGGAGATCTGAGTTTGTTCCAGTTGAGAGACTGTGATTCTAGATCCGCCACCCAGGACGGACTCTCAATGCTCCTTCTGCTGTGCCAGACTGCCTCTCTCGTTCTACAGCTTATTTTAACCCTACTGTCTCCGTGTCAAATACCGACAACGTTTATAACTCTCACGTCCGAATTTATCTAATGCTGCCGCTAAAAGTAGTGATTTACCACTGATAAAGTCTTCTCGGCCTCATTTCACTAAAGAAAAAGAGAACTAAGCAAAAGATGACCTGGAAGCCAGTAATCCCGCTGCTCCTCTCTGAAATGAAATGAGTCTTCTTTTTGCTTTTAGAAACTAAAACACAACCACTTTAAAAGACAATACTTACCATATTTGACAAGGCCAAAGCATACTTGCTGCAGAAAGCGTGAAAAAGATGGAAAAGAACAAAGAAAAAAAATCATTTCCCCCTACAGACTCATTAGTATGTGGGTGGCTATCTTTCTGGGCTTGGAGATGTGCATTTAATTTTGTGACTGTTCTTTTCACTTAGCAATAAATTGTGGCCATCTTTGACTGTCATGAAAGGTGTCTCTACATCAACTTTAGTGCCTGCAGAATGCCATAATTTATTTCACCACTGCCTTTTGTTAGACATTTAGATGGCTTCATGTTTTGACGCATTATGAATAGTGTGGCCGTGGACATCCCTCTGCATGCATCGGGGCCCGCATTCGTGGTCGTTGCCTTGAAATACACTCCTGGCAGCAGGGTGACTCCGTCTCCCCTCACTGTCAGGGTTCCTGATCCCTGGACCCTGCCTCTGGTGCTTTCGTGGGCCCAAATTGTGCATCCTCTATCTCCCCTGTGAAGATTCCTAAACTTCAGCCTATCTCCACCTGACAGAGAGCCCGTGTGTGACATGGTGCCCATCACACCCCAGCCCGCTCTGCAGTGGATGGGACTGATGACCATGGAGGAATAGCCCTCAAACCTCTGACCATTTTGGTCCTTGTTTAGACTTCCTGTCTTTCCTCGTAGTGTCCTGGCTGTGTTCCTTCTTGAAGGTTCCTGGGAGGTACCTCCAAGGTCATCTAGTCCAACCTTTCATCCAGCAGAGCTGGTACTCAGCGGCACCTTCATGGGTGGAAATCCAGACTTCCGGGAACACTTCTGTGACCAGCAATTCACTACCTAACTGCCTTCTGCTTTATTTCACAATTCTTGCCATGCAAAATGAACACACACACAAAAACCACTACTAATACTATTCATTCACTTATTTATTTATTCAACAAACTTTTTTTTTTTTTTTTTTTTTTTTAGTACCTACTATATGCGAGGACCAAGTTCTAGGTGCTTTGGAAATAACCATGAACACACTGAACCAAAGGAAACAAACAAATCCCAGACCACAAAGAGCTAAAATGTTAAAGACTGAGATAGGCAATAAACAAGGTAAATAAATAAAATACACAAGGCCAGGTACAGTGGCTCACACCTGTAGTCCTAGCATTATGGGAGGCCGAGGGGGGAGGATTACTTGAGAGGCCAGGAGTTGGAAACCAGCCTGGGTAAGAGTGAGACCCTGTCATAGCCAGATCCTATCTCTACAAAGCAAAGAAAAATTAGCCAGGTATTATGCACCTGGGCCTGGCTACTGGGGAGGCTAAGGATCCCTTGAGCCCAGGAGTTTGAGGTTACAGTGAGCTGTGATGATGTCACTGCACTGTAGCCAGGGAGAAAGAGAGAAAAAAGAAAAAGAAAAAGAAATAAAATAGGCCAGGTGCAGTCGCCCATGTCTGTAATCCTAGCAGTCTGGAAGGCCAAGGTGGGTGGATTGCTTGAGCTCCCAAGTTTGAGACCAGACTGAGCAAAAGTGAGACCCCATCTCTACTAAAAATAGAAAACTGAGACAAAATGATTGATTGAACCCAAGTTGGAGGTTGCTGTGAGCTATGGCAATATAGCACTCTACCCAAGGTGACAGCTTGAGAGTCTATCTCAAATAAATAAATAAATAAAATATATAGATAGTTGTGATAAGTGTTAAGAAGGAAAATAACACAGGGACAGTTCACAGGCAGTGTTGGGGTGGTGTTGGGAGGATACAATTTTTGTTAGCATATGCGGAGGTGTCCCTCCAACAAGATGGCGTTCAAGTCAAGCACAGAGGGAAGAGAGTGAGTAGGCCAAGTGGGGACCTGGGAGAAAGCCAGGGGACAGCAGTGGAAAGACTGGTGTGTTCCCATAACTGCAAAGAGGTGGCGTGAGTGAAGGGAAGGCCAGCAGGACGTGAGGTCAGAGATACTGAGTTCCGGGGACTGCGGGGGAGAGTGACAACTGTGCATGCGATTGAAGGACATTTTACTCTAAGTGAAATGGTGGTCAAGGACTTGGGGCAGAAAGGAGAGAATTTGAGGTCGAGCAGGATGTGCTTATAGCGGGGTTGGGGGACACACTGTGGAGAGTAAAGGCAGACATAAGTAGATCAGTGTGACATCTACTCCTGCCCTATTATGTAATGACAGTTACCAAGTACCACGCTCTGGGCTGAGCACATCCTGTCCATTATTGCATTTTGCCTCTCAGTGACCCATAAGGTAAGAATCCCATGATACCCCCATTTTATAAATGAAGAAACTGAGCTTAAGAGAGGCTATCTAACATATCCTGGACCACACAGCTAGTGAGTAGTCAACAGTGTTTAAACACAGGACTATCTCACTCCAAAGCCTGCAATACTAACCACTATGTTGTTAGAAACTTTTCTTACAATGAACTTTGAAAGTTACTCTAAGACAGCACAACACATCGACAAATCTTTCAGCTGACTACCTGGGCTATCAGCCTGCCCTCCTTGGATCTACCCTCTTACTCTATCTGAAGGGAGGGGCCAGCCCTGCTCCTGGGATGAAAGATCCAAGTGGGGCTTGGTTGTGATAGCTCATCCCTGTAATCCTAACACTCTGGAATGTTGAGGTGGGAGGATCACTTGAGCTCAGAAGTTCAAGACCAACCTGAGCAAGAGTGAGACCTAGGAGCTTGGTGTTTGAGGTTGCTGTGAACTAGGCTGATGACATGGCACTCTATCCAGGGCGACAGAGTGAGACTCTGTCTCAAAAAAAAAAAAAAAATCAAGTGGGGAAAGGGCAGGGAGGGGCTTCCAGGCTCTTTGGCCTCCGGACTCCAGACTTCTTTGCTACAGAATAAGGGTGCTGGGATTGGTCTCCAACCCTCCTTCCATCTCTGAAAGCCACCAACAAGTCCATGATCTGATGTAATCATGACTTTGCTTCTTACGTTTGTTTTTTAATGAGACCTTTGTATTCTTTTTTTATAAATAATTTTTAATTGACCAAAAACTTAAGTAATCACGCCCTGTGATGGAATCAAACTTCAGAGATTTAGTCCATACAAATTACTAACTGAAGAAAAACAGCTATGACAGCAACTCTCAGAGAGAAAAAGTTCAGAATCTAGAGTTGCTATATTATCTAAAATGTCTAGTATTCAACAAAATACTGAGGAGACTGCAGAGAAACAAGAAAGTGTAACCAATATTTAGAGAAAAGGGGAGTCACTCGAAACTATCTCTCAGTGTTCTATATGTTTATTTTAGCAAGCAAAGACTGCAAAGAGCCCATTATAAATAAAAGTTAACATAGAGACAAGGAGCTACAGCTAGAGAATTAAAGTATGATGACAATGGCTCAACAAATAGAGAGTATCAATAGAGAAATTCAAATAATAACAAAAAAGCAAATGGAAATTTGAGAATTAAAAAGTAAAATAACCAAAAAATTCACCAGAAGACTTTCATATTCTTTAATAAACGTTTCTCTGTATCCAGGACTTTTGTAGGAGACACAAAACATAAAGCGAAGCACCTGCCCTCTGAGATACTTGAGACAACTCAGTGACATGGGCAGTATAAAGCCACAGTGCAAAATAAAACTAGGAAAGTGCAGCAAAAAGACCCCATACCTTTGAGTGAGCTGTTTAGTACTTATTACCTCGCCAGCTGTTTCCTCTTCTGACCTTCACAGAAGCCCTGCGAGGTCTTCAGGGGGAGGAAGTTACTCCTGTCACAGATGGGAAAACAGCCCAGGGAGCGATGTGAATCCTCCCAAGGTCCTGTTCACACCAGTGTGAGCAGCCATCCCATTTACTGACTCCAAATCCTCTGCCAATCCAACACAGTCTCCAGAACATTTCAATTACCTGGCCATTGTTCACTTAGGAGAACATCTGATCCTTTCAGAAAAGATGAAACAAATCCCTAACCTGTTGGCTCAGGTTTTGTTGAACTGGTCCTGGAGATTCTGATTTGACTGGGGCTATTTCTGCAGATGGCAAACGACTCTTGGGAAACCATGTTTTATTTGCTTACCATCCCGAACCCCCCAAGCTTCCATCCTCTACCAGTCAGTCCCCTCTGCAGGTCGCGCTTTCCTTGTAGCTCTGGGGGCTCAGTCCAGATACCCCTAGCACGGTCCTATACTCTGTCCTCACCTTGCACCCTTGAGGTCCCCCACAGCTGAGCCCTGGGAGAAGGTCCAGGGTCCCCGAGGCTGCACCTACAGACATAACAGATTCTGCAAAAGGAAGAGAATATCTGGAGGTTCTGCTGATTCTGCCTGCCCAGGGGGACTGCTTGGTCAATACTTCCTGGAGTTAATAATTCTAGAGAAGACTGGCAGACACCCACTCATGGAAAAGACCTCAGGAACAAGAAGAGTCTCAAAATTAGGAGGCCTGCCCCTAACTAGCTGGAGGGTCTTGGGCATATCACTTGGTGCCTGCGGTCCTGTTTTCCTCTGTATATTTCCTCCTTAGACGGATGATCAGTAAGGTCCTTTCTACCCAGACTGCCAAGGTTCAAATCCCAGCTCTGCCACATCCCAGCTATGTGATGTCAGAAATTACTTAACCTCTCCTAAGCCTCAGTGTCGCCATCAGTAAATTGGGCCCAGCAACATCTGTCTTCTGTGGCTGTTGTGAGGATCTAAAGATGAACACATGTTAACCCTCCACACAGGGCCTGGCATGGAGACAGTGCCCAGCCAAGTAACTGTTTCTAATATGCTGATGCTTATTCTGTGAAGCAGAAAGGGGATGGATGGAGAAGGAAAGAGAAGACAGAAAGAACAGAGAAAAATGAAGGGAAATGGGGCAAAATGCAGAGTAGAAAAATGGAGGAAAATTTTGAAGGTGGCCACTAGGAATAATTTTCACCTGCTCAAAACTAGAAAGATAAATATGGACCCCTCGCCCCAAATATTCAACCTCTCTCTTAGCTCCCTTCCTCTCTGCCCCCTGCAGACTCCATGCCCCCCCCATGATGCCTGCGGGGAGTGTTCCTCCAGCTTAACAGGACTCGGGGCCTGGAAAGAGGCCGGCTCAGCCTCCCCCCCCTGCACACACCACCAATGGATCCCCCGAGTGGTTTCTCACCTCCTACTAGGGGTGAACTGTCAGCTCAAAGAAGGAGGCTTGGGAGAACGAAGTGTCCCCCACGTGGGGCTAACTTGGGCTGGGGAGGTTGTTTATGATTTGAAGTCGAGGACAGCAGCTCACAAGAGGAAAATTCCCCTCCCTGGTAGGTAAGAGGCTTCACAGAAGCTCCCCAGCCTGTTGTTTTCTTTCTTCTTTGTTTTCCTTTGTGCACACATCAGCTTCTCACGTTTACAAGCGCTCGCCTTCCCAAAGCACCAGAAAATGTTGGACTCATAAAAATAAGTAGCAGCTAATGGGGGAAGAAGAGGTAGAGAAGCAAGGTCTCCTGGTTTGCTTGGTGTTGCAAGGGTTGAGCCTGTCTGTGATGAAGCAGCCCAGGGCCCACCCCGAGGCTCTCCTGTCTCTCTGGGTCCCTCACAAACCTGAAATGTAAACATACTATAAAACCAACAACCTGGTCTTATGCCTTAGACCATTTTTATAGCATATACTTCTATTTCCTCCAGTATTTTTGAGTGTGGTAAAATACACACAGCATACAATTTCCCCTCTTAACCATTTTTGAGTGTACACTTCAGTGGCATTAAGTGCATTCATGTTGTTGTGCAGCCCCCACCACCATCCATCTCCAGAATGCGAAACTGAAACTCCGTACCCGTTAGGCCCCCTCCCCCAGCCCTTGGCAAACACCATTCTGCTTTCTGTCTCCATGAATTTGACTGCTCTAGGTACCTTGGACAAGTGGAATCATACCATATTTGTCCTCTTGTGACTGGCTTATTTCCCTCAGCATAATGTCCTCAAGGTTCATTCGTGTTGTAGCCGTGTGTCAGAATTTCCTTCCTCTTGAAGGTTGAATAATATTCTGTTGTATGTGCGTAACACATTTTCTTCCTCCGTTCATCTGTCATGGACACTTGGGCCACTTTCACCTTTGAGTTGTGATTAATGCTGCCATGAACAAGAGTATAAATGTCTCTTAGAGAAGCTCCGTTTCCATTATTTATACCTAGAAGTAGAATTGCTGGATCATGTGACAGTTCTATTTTTACTTTTCTGAGGAACCACCAGGCTGCTTTCCAGGGTGGTCGTGCTGTTTTATACTCCCACCAGCAGTGCACAGCATCCCAATTCCCCTGCAGCCTCACCAGTATTGGTTATTTGCTGGTTATTTGATGGTAGCGATTTGAATGGGTATGAGGGGATCTAAACGTTTTAAGAAGGAAGAAATGCCAAAAATAGGATGCCAAAAAACTATAAATACAAAAAAGAATATACTTAATTTTATTCATGTTTTTTAGAGACAGGGTCTCTGTCGCCCAGGCTGCCCTGCTGTGGTGAGGTCACAGCTCACTGCAGCCTCAAACTCCTGGCCTCAAGTGATCCTCATGTCTCAGCTTTCCCAAAGACAGGATTACAGATGTGAGCCAAATATACTACTTTTTTTTTTTGAGACAGAGTCTCACTATGTCACCCTTGGTAGAGTGCTGTGGCATCACAGCTCACAGCAACCTCCAACTCTTGAGCTTAAGCAATTCTCTTGCCTCAGTCTCCCGAGTAGCTGAGACTACAGGCACCTGCCACAACGCCTGGCTACTTTTTTTTATTGTAGTTGTCATTGTTGTTTAGCAAGTCCAGGCCAGGCTTGAACCCATCAGCCATGGTGTATGTGGCTGGTACCATACCCACTGAGCTATGGGCACCAAGCCCAAATATACTACTTTAAATGTGACAAATTAATTAAATATATTAATGATTTTAACACACACTTACAAATACTATGAATGTTATTTATAAGTCTTTTCAAAGATAATGTCCAAAGAAGGGAAGGTGGGCAGAGCAAAGAAGATAGAAAGAGAGAAGAAAAATTATGAAGTAAAATTAGGCAGGATGGAGGGAAATGTCTGAGATAAATTTTTTTTTTCTGAGTCCGAGTCATACTCTGTGGCCCCGAGTAAAGTGTCCTGGCGTCATCATAGCTCACAGCAACATCAGACTCGTGGGTCTGCTTCAGCCTCCCTAGTAGCTGAGACTATAGAGTTAGTTTTTTTATTTGTAGTATTCTTTTTTCAGTAGAGATGGGGGGGAGGGGTTAGTTACCACAATGCCTGGTTAGTTTTTCTATTTGTAGTATTCTTTTTTTAGTAGAGATGGGGGGGGGGAGTGTCTAACTCTTGCTCAGGCTGGTCTCCAACTCCTGAGCTCAAGTGATGCCCCTGCTCCAGCCTCCCAGAGTGTTAGGATTACAGGTGTGAGCCATGGTGCCCAGCCTGGAATAATTATTTTGGAAATATGAGGCCAGGTGGGTTGGCCTTCCTGATGTGCCTGAGTCCTCCCACCCAAAGTCTGATATGCACATATTAGTTTGGGGTCATTGCTTGCTCCCATAACTGTCTCCATGCTGGGAGGGACACCAAGTAAGCATGCCACAGTTCCCAACATAGGCAGGAGGGTCAATGAAAGGGGTGGGCTGTGCGGCATCAGGCAGCTAATCTGGCCTGCCTCCTGGGCCAAAGGCCAGCTCCCTCCCTGGGCCCAGGTGTTCCCAACACCTTGGTGACACTTCAGTGACACCTCAGCATAGGCACAACAGGTCAGAGGGCCGACCTGGGGCGTCATTCATTCTGGAATCTCATGCATTTTTAAAACCACTTCTGAAGGAGCAAATGCATCACAGCTCTTTCATTTCAGGAAAACTGCCAGTGAGAAAGGGGGAGGTGGGGAAAATGCAGAGCCCTGGAGGGGGCTGCCCTGGGCTTTTGTCTAACAAAGACGCAGTTCCTCGGCAGCTGGGCTCTCGCCTTTGAAAACCAGTGGGCCAGGAAGCCCTCAGCCTCTTTTCTATGAGCCAGTCACATCGCATTTTACAGATCTCAGAAAAGGAGACCGAAGTTCCTGAGCTGGGTCACTCTGTTTTTTGTGCCCCACGTCTCTGGACACCCTGTTTTTCTGGACAAACACGGCATCTAGGTGAACAGCCATATTTTGCTTCTCTCATCACTGAATAGGTTTCGACTCCCGTGGAATTCCACTACCAAACCAGATGAATAGAAAGAAAACTGAACAGAGCCCACTAAACAGGCAAGGCATTGCTGGAGTCTCAGTGGGAGTGTCACCTGCTCACAAAGCTGGCAGGAAATCTTTCATTAACCCTGTGTCCAGACACAAAAGACCTCGGCAACATTCCATCCTCTTTGAATAAATATTGTCAAAGAAGGCAATGTGGGCACTTTTATTTTTGCTATTGGAGTGCTAATTTAATACCGGCTATGTTTTAAACTAACTCATAAGAACACAAATTCTCTACCTATAAGCACAGAGTGGGAGGGAAAAATCCTTCTAGGAATTTTCCTTTATCTCTTTCATTTTTATTCCACAGTGACACATCCCTCTTGGGAAAATCCTGTCCTGGATTTTTATTAGTCTTTTGTAGGCTGTGGGGTATTAAAACCTCAAATCCATTATGTGCTTCTCAGCGCTGCCTTTCAAGTTGCTTGGCCGCGAGGTATGGACTAATGAGGCAGCTGCCCTCGGCCCTCTCCGAAGGGGCTGCCCACAGCCAGCCGTGCTTCAGAGAGACCCCCACGGCAGACCCCCTCCCCAGTGCTCACCATAACCCTGCTTCCAGGAGCTCTTGTTCAGAGCTGCTTGAACTATAAGAACGTACTTGTGTACCTGGGATGAATCACATATGCACACGCAGAAAGGAAATACTTGTTTTGCTCTATCAGAGAAGGGCTTTAGTTTTTTAAAAATGTCTCAGTGTTACCGTTATGTCAACTGGAGAAGATTCTCTGCTTGATCAGAATGTAGTCAGTCTTCTGATCCTTATCCTCGGCCCTCTGTGTACTTGTCAAGTCCTGTTTTAACAGAGTCCTGTAAACAGTAGATTTTAGTAAGAACCTCACCCTCAATATTTGATCACCCTGAGTATCCGGTTAGCTGTCTCCAGCTGATGTCTGATCATCCTGGCGTGTCTGCACTGGAATTCCATTAGGTCCATGGCACCAGAATCCCCCTCACCTTTGATGTTTCCTCCTTATAATTTTCCATCCACTGACGCCACCTTGCTCCTTGGCCAGGCTGCCCACTTGTCCATGCCGTGTTGGAGTTCAGCCTAACCTCTCTTCCCCTCTACAAGTCCCCATTGCAATGGTCCTTATACCCATCACAACAGTCCTGAATAAAGTCATCCGTACCATGCTGTAACAAGTATCAGTGAATCATTTTTCTCTAACACACCTTAGCAATAACGTTACTTATAAATTTTTGTTAGAACATATGATGATAATCTCCCAGCTGTATCCTGATCTTGACTTTACAACGTGTTCTTGTATTATCATCTCTCTACCTGTTAAGACACCCTCTGAGATAATGATTGCCATTTCCATTTGATAAAAAGGAAAACACATTCTGGGAGGTTGAGTGAGCTCCTCACGGGAAGACAGCTAGAAAGTAGCATTGTGGGACCCACATCTTCTAACTGCTAGCCCACTGCTCAATCTGCTTGGCCGTGGTGGCTTGTCGTGAAAAGATACTTGATAAAGCTTTGTTGGAGAATGTTGGGTCCAGCCCACCTTGCAGAATGTGATCAGGGTCCACTTTGGTCAGGGCATCAATTTGAGCCCTGGACGAAGGTGACAGGCTGAGGCTGCCCAGTGGGCCCGCTGGGAGGAAGAGACCTTGGCTCTTCCTGAACCTTCCCTCTGAGGACCTTTTTCTAATTCACACAAAGGCTTCAGAGCAGCTCACAGCAGCTGGCAGTGGTTGGAACTCTTTCCTTGGGTGGTGGTGGCAGGGGGTGTTCTGTGCTGACCCCTCAGCAATCGTCAAGTCCCACAAACCAGAGAGAAAGGATGTGGTGGCAGAAGCTGGCCTCAGTCTGTAGCATGGGAAACAGGCCTGCCTGCTCTCAGCTTGAGTCTCCCGCACTCAAGGGGGTGCTGGACAGGGGCTGAGCCTGATGACATGTGGGCTCTAGTCCCAGTTCTACCACTGACCCCCTCCCGTTATATTTTCAATTTAAAAAGCACTTCATGTAAGTAATCTCTGCTGATCTGCACAGCAACCCTCTGGAGCTATCCCTTCCCTGGTTTTGCTCTGATGCTCAAAGGTTAAGTGATTTGCCCAAGCCTTCCTTGCACTTCTGCCTCCAAAGCCAGGGCACTTTCTGTCCCCTGAGTTGCTTGTCACTGGCTGTTGTGGTTCAGGCAAGTCCTCCATCCCTGCTGAATTTGATATCTCATTTGAAAATTGAGGGGGTTGGTGCAAGAACCAAACCCGTTTTTTGATCTTGCTGTGATGAAAACATGTTTTCTTTCCACCGACTTTTCCATGTTGCTCATTTCTTTGGCCTGACGATACCTCTTCTCTTGCTATGTCTTGGGAGCAGCAGAGCTGAGGCCACCTGCCCCTTGAGCATAGTGGCGGGTCCTTGAAAGGGTCAGAGGGCAGTGTAGACAGGGGGATGAGGAGGAAGGCGACTAGAAGGTGGTCCACAACGAATCTTAATCCTCCTCCCGCCTCAACCTTCCAGCCATATATTCTTTTGGCTGATAATCTAGTCATTCATCCTTCTGGTCAGCTCTATGCCTTCTTTTTCCCACCTACTTCCACTTTCCCCTACTGTCTCTTAGGTCCAGAAGGAATCAGAGAACAAAATTCTTATGGTTCTTGGCAGGAAACGCTTAAGAAGAATCACAGCCACTCAAGGGTCTGGTAGGATGTGGGGCCGGAGACAGGACTGAAACAGGGATTCCTGAGCCCAGGTTGTTCAGGGTACCCCCCCACTTCTGGGGTGCACCCTCCCCACAGGAGCCTGGCAGGTGGCCAGCGTGCAGATTCAAAGAGGAGCAAGGCGGCTGCCTGGTCCCAGGAGCTCACAGGCTTCAGGAGACACAGACGTGGAGTGGACCCTTGCCTTGTGTCCCCCCGGTCCATATCCCGGAGTTTCTCCTGCTGCCACCCACCCCACGGCCAAACGTGGGAGCTTCCCCACCCCAAACCAAACCTCAGCCTCTCTGTTTTGTCCTTCTCCTGAGATGCTGAGTGGCCAACTTGTCCCATTCTTTCATTTATTCACCAAATATCTACAGAGCACCCCAGACCCACTCCCAGGCAACAGTGGCTGGAGTAGGAGGGCTGTGAGCAGGACATGCGAGCTGAGTCTGATACTCTTCCCAAAAGCTTCATTGTCATTTCAAAATGTCCCCATCACATGTTCAGCTGGACTCAGAAGTTGCAGAAAACATCCCAGGCAAGTGCAAGCTGTGTCTGCAGGGAGGACCCCAGTGCCCCCTGCAACCATAAGGTGACGTGCCTGGTTGTGCCTGTCAGGGGCGTGCCTGGGGACTCCAAAACTCAGGAGAGGGGGCCAGCATTTGGCCTATTATTTCCACTAACCTGAGGTTTTCGCCTTGGGATCACTGGGCAGCAGAGCTGCAGGGACAGAGCCCCTCCCTGAACTGCCAAGGACCAGGCAGGCCCCGTAGGCCCTCGGCCTCCTGAGAAGCCACGAAGGGAACAGCCCTGTCACTGGGTCTGACCACCAGTGAACATCTAAAAGCCCTTTTTAAACAGGAAATCATTCTAGTAGTTGTGGACCCTTCATTCTGTAAGGTGGAGGAAAGCAGCTGGGAACGGGCAGGGTCCCCCTGCACCACCTGTGGGCTGCTGACCAGTACCTTGGGACTATCTGGGTGGCCCAGAAGATGGCAGAAGGGGTGGAGACTAGATGTAGGGCATGGCTCCAAGAGTGCTCCTGCTAGCATGCCCTAGACAGCGCCATCCTCTAGTACCTCGAAGCCTCTGAGCTCCCCAAAGGGAAGGGGACACGGAAGGGGCTTCAGAGAGCCTGGAGAAGCCCAGCTGTCCCTGTAACCGAGGTGGGGCTTTAAGGAACCTCTAGGACCACAGGCAGCCTGAGGAGAAGGAGAAACAGCAAAGGGAGGGAAACGGGGCAGGGTGGGCAGGAGGCACCTGACTGCTGAGGAGGAGGAGGCAGTCTCCAGAAGACCACATTGCCCACAGAAACAAGAAAGAAGCCAGGGCTCTCTGGCCTCTGCCTGTGCAGAGCATGGGGAGTGCCTTTGGGAGTGCCGTGGCTCCCCTCCCATTTCACCTTCTCCACTCTGCCCCCTAGCCTGATCCCCTGGGGGCGGGGAGGCTCCGCTGGTGGCAGAGCAGCAGGACGCTGCTGTGGACAAAGTGGGCAGCCTCTGTTCATCAAGCCTCTGCTATTGCTTCTGGCTGGCTGAGGGGGCAAACCATTTCTCACGTTCCTCAGGAAGTGGCTGAGGTGGCTCTGCGCTGGGGACAGAGGGGAAGCAGCACCTCTTATTGGACTTAGCACATGGCCTGGGTACAGAGCTGAGGGGCACGGCTGCAGGGTGTGAGCAAATGTAAAGAGCTTGCATCATCATTGATGTCGTCCTTACTGGGCACATTGTGCCACCTCCCAGAGCAGGTGCTACAGTGCAGGTGACATGGGCCTTGCCACCTCACAGAATTGCTCCTTTACCTACTAGCTGCGTGATGTTGGGCAAGTAACTCAATCTTTCTGAGCCTCTGTCTCCTCTTCTGTGAATCTGACCCATCTCCCTGAGTGGGCTTGGAAGATTAAATGAAATAAACGATTATAACCAGTGCTGGGAAGGTAGTAAGGAATACCAGCCCCCTTGTGGGAAAAGCTAGCATGAATTTTTAAAAAGGTATTAGGATTGTCAAAATTAGTGGGAAAACACAGTTTTTTTTTTTTTTTTTGGGGGGGGGGGGCAAAGGCATGGCTATTTTTAGGATCCAGACACCAAATCCCTGACAGGCCCTGATTTTCTTCACTGGGCACTGTAATTTATAAGCTAAAAGTATCAAGATGTTGGTGAGCTCTTCGGAAGCACAGTTTACAGGATTACAAGCAGATTAAGCATCCCAGAAAGGGCAGGGCTCACCCCAGGCCTCTCCCCTCCCTTCGCTTTAGCTTTGTACCCACCCTGGAGGCAAACCTGGGCTCTGTCCTAACAGGCTGTGGTAGCCTACACAGGACAAACAACCCCCAACCCCACCTGCCCTTCTCAAGGAGGGGGCAGCTCAAGGTCTCTCTCCCAGGAGCAGAGAGACAAGGATTCCTTACAATCCATGGTCCTCCACCTGCTGGGAGGCCCCGGGGTTGGGGGTGAGGGCTGCTGCTTATATAGCAGCTGGGTTTCCCCAGCTCCCCACTGCTCAAGGTCAGCACCTGGCCCCAGCCTGCAAGGGCTGTGCTTTTGGAAAGGGGAGAGGGATGTGGGCTGAGGGGGAAAAGAAAGTAAGCCAACCCATGGTACAGAAATGTGTTTGGGAGACACCCAGAAAGGAGAGAAGCTCACTCAACCCCACCCCCGCAGAGGCCAGATTCGAGATTCAAAACAAACCCAGGCTGAACCCGAAAGAAGGTGCCTTGATTCTCAAGCAGCCTCTTGGCTGTTGGTGGGAAAGAACCACCTTCTTCCTCTATAGTCAGCGCTGGAGAGAATTTATGAGCCTGGGGGCTTGGTGTTCCTAAGGCTTACTTTGAAGGAGTTGTCTTCTTGATCCCTTCATTCTAGAGTGGCCAGGGATGGTGCTGTCCCCAAGTGGTCATCCTCAGGCCAAAGAACTTTTCACAGGGCCTGGGGAAAGCTTCTAGCTCTTGCTCAGTTCAGAGGGTTGAACCTCCTTCTGAGTTGTCTAGGGACGAAAAGAAAAGGTCCCCAGAAAGTCTCAGTTGAGAGGCCGTGGAGGGAGGGCAGGTTCTTAGGCAGGCATCACACCCACTGAAAGAAGCAGGCAGGCCCCCATTGCAGAAGACCCCAACCAGCTTGAACAGAAGCCTGGGGCCTTCTCAGCACCCAGCCTGGGTTCAATCACTCCGAGTCTCAGCTGCAGTTGTGTCCCTGCGAACAGGCTAACAGGAATCCCCCACCAGCCTCACAGGACTATGTGAAATGACAACTATGGTCCTGTGACACCCACAAGTTTTTCGGAGAAAGTCAAGACAATGGTGCCATTTGCAAACGTGTCTCCACCTGGAATATCATATGTCAATCAAGTCAGTGAGCTCTTCCTCTGACCCTCTGCAGACCACTGGATTGCATCATGCAACTGGTGTACCTCTCCTCAAGAAATTGTGGTTTAGAAAAGAAATAAGGCATGTCACACAAAACGATCCGTGCAGTCATTCTGAATTTTGCTTTCGACCTCAACCCACATTCTGGATGACACCAAAATGCGCATTAGCCATGTGCTTGCTAAAATACCACCCTCATCCTTCTTCCAGCTTTCTTTTGGAGAGTAAATGAGTCAGAATGGTTTTAATATAAGTACAGCTTTGAGTACACTTTAAACTTTTTAGTAGAAATGAATTATTTCCAAGTTTTCATATTATAATTACTATAAATAATAATTTTCTTTCAATGCCTCCCAATGAGTAATGGTCGAGAATCAATATGTGTACTAAGAACTGAGGCTAAGACAATACAGTACTTGTGCTGTGTGTCAGTCTGTTGTTGACTTAAAAGTGCACATAAATTTTATGTGTGAAAACAGACCGTAGGTTAGTTTTTTCACATCACAAACACTCCTAAGAATGTACAATAAAAGCCAAGAAACTGTAGCCCATCGTAAATGAAACACTTGTAACTAGATTTTAAAGGCAGCATTATAAAAATACTTTCAAACCTTTTTTATAGCAAAGTACCTACATATTTTATGTGGAACAGACGAGCATCTTCACATTTAATTTAAAGCAGGGTGGGCCGAAGAGGAAAAAGATTCAAAAGGTCCTGCTTTACAACTATGCTCCAATTGTGTCTCTATTTTCTTTAAAATCACCTGGAAAGGATATTCCAAAGTCAATGCTTTGTCCACAGGCGTCACGGTCTGAGGTTTCAAGTTTAAGAAGTTCTGAACTAAACTTTTGGAGCTGAGAGAGAGCTTCTCGGCTGATTGATTATGGAGAGAGCTCTGCGGGGTCGGGGGCAGGCTGGGGGACAAGGGCTGGACCTGCAGGCTGAAGTAGCATCAGCAGTGAGCACGGTGTCGCCGTACTTGGTATATTAAAGCCTCTCCTGTGGGCTCATCTCAACTTTTTGCCCAACTAAATAACTCCTCTTTTCTTTATTTTTATTCTACTTTCGAAGCTGTTTTCCATTTTCATCACCCTCCCAAGACCTCTGCAGCTCTCTAACCAAACACCAAATGCTCAGAGAAGAGTGAAAAAACTGCTTCTTTCACTCCAGGGTGGGATCGTGTCTTAGCCAACAAATCGCCTTCCACTCACAGGTCTGTCTTTCCAGATCCGTTCAAGGTCTGCCTAATCAGTTCTTGGCTTACGGTGGGACTGAGGCATCAGGCCATGTGCAGTGGCTCTTGAGTATTGGAATTATGACCTGGCCAAGGTTGCTTTTGGATTCTGAGTTCACCCTTATCACCAAGGTAAATGTTTTTGTTTGGGGAGATAAAAGAGAAGTAGAAATTTGGCTCTGCAGTCAAGAAGCATTGCATAAGAGAGACATGAAGCAGTAAGGAACACAGTCGTGCCAAATTATTCAGTACAAGTGGAGAAACGGCATTTGCAGGAGGTGCTCAGTGCCCCTGGAGTGGAAGAGGTGACTTTAATGGATCAGCAGCAGGCCAGGCAGGAGGAGGGCACGTATTAGTGAATTCCCAGAGGGGTGGGCCTCGCTGGGACGGAAGAGATGTAAAAAGTGTGGTAACCAAAATATGAGGCCCTAACCCACGTGGTGGGGATGGGGGGTCTGCAATGTGATGCAAATGCAGACCTAAACCCCAGGTGGTTTTTGAACAGGGGGAGGCATGATCGCCATTGGGCCATAGTGCACAGTGGATGGAGGCAGATTTGTCACCCATGTAATTGTCACCGTGATGTGGTCACAGAATTATGGTCATGGAAACTAGATCAGCAGGTTTATGGGGGCCTTCGAGCTAATCTAGACTGACGTCTTCTTTTCCTTTTGTTTCTTTTCATTGTAGTCTTTATTTCTAGTTAAGCCCACCCTTCCTCATTTTTAAAGTAGTACACATTTAGTTTCAAGAATTCTAACAGTTTAAAAGAATGCAGAAATGAGCTCTGTTCATCGTCCATCCACCCAGAGTTACCGCTATTACCAGCATCACCGTTGCCTTCCTGTCTGTATTTTCATGCACTAAATTCTTTACATAGTTGGGATTAAATAGTATAAATAACCCAACTTGTCCATTAGCTATATGAGTTTGAATATTTTTAGTAACAGGGTGGTTTAAACCCTTTTAGTAACTAGGATCTCACTACTTAGCGTCAACATAGCATCTTTAGGTATGCTATGCCTTTTTAAATAAAGATCACATTAAAAATGTTTTTCTATTTATGAAGTAATATATGCTACTTTGAAAATATCTAATATTAAAAACTTTAAATCCCTCATAATCCTATTGTCCAGAAATTACCACTGTTAATATTTTATGGTATTTTCTTTGAGTATTCTTCCAAAATAGTGTGATTTTGAAACCAAAATTGGAATCACATCAGATGCAATTCAGGTCCTGCTGCTTTCATTGAACAGATCATAGACATTTGTGTCCCTTTCAAACTAATATTTATTGAGTACTTAGCATGATCCAGGCTATTAAAAGAATTTTACACATATTAACTTATTTAATCCTCACAACAACCCTTTGAGATAAGTGCAATTTTTGCAGATAAAGTGACAGAGACACAGCAGGTGGAATTTTGAGGCAACCAATCTACTGCAGAGCCTGCATTCCTGTCTGCCATGCTGCCTCTGACTGACCCTTAGTGACGATTCTTTCTGAATGCTGTTCCATTGGTCCTGGCGCTCCCCTTGGAGACACACACACACACACACACACACACACACACACACATATACACACATCTGATCTCTATTCCATGAGACAGCCTTTCAAATATGAAAGCTTCTTTGAAGTCCCCAAATCTTTTCCAAGTTTAACATCCATATCTCAATTGTCCTTCAGGGCTCACTTCACTGTCCTGGCTACTCAGGCAGGTCTGGTTCTTAAGTATCCTTTTAACTGGGTGACTAGAAACAAGTGCACAGCTGCCCAAGGAAGTCTGGAGCCAGCCGCTTCATCTGTGGGTCTGGGGGTTACACACCTGTCCCTGTGGCCAGAGGTGCTATGGGTTTCCATACAGCGGCAGTGCCAGGATGGGCAGAGAGTGCCTTCTCCACGGCCCTCGGTTCCATGTGGCTGCATGTTCTGGCCTTTTGATTCCCTGCCTGGTCCTGCAGAGCAGAGTCCAGAAGACGGCAGGAGATGACAGGAACCTTAGTGTGCCTTAGAACTTCCATGACATCTTGCTGGGGACCAAAATAGCAGCATCTGGCCTTCCCAGCCAAAGGGACAGAAGAGGAGACCATGGCTGCCCATGGGGTTGGCAGCAGAGCCAGCAGTGGCTCTAACAACACCAGTGGTTTTCCAGATGGCTTCCAAGTTTTGTTTCTTTGTTTTGTTTTGTTTTGTATTGAGACAGGGTCTTTCTCTGTCACCTCTGCCACTGCAGTGGCATCATCACAGCTTACTGCATCCTCTAGCTCCTGGACTTAATGGTCCTCCTGCTTCAGCCTCCAGAGTAGCTGGGACCACAGGCGAGTACTACAAAGCCCAGCTAATTTTTCTATTTTTTGGTAGATATGGGGTCTCACTCTTGCTCAGGCTGCCTTCCAAGTTTTGCACCAAGGTGTCACAAGAAGTCAAGAGAAGTCTCCAAGACTTCAGAGCCAGGGTACAAGAGTCTGGCTTGGAGGGGTCAGTGAAAAAGGGATCTCTGGGCAGGCACTAGAAACACACAAATAGCATGTCCACTGGGGCTATCTTCCATCTCCAGGGCTGTCTGAGGAAAAGAAAGCTGCCTTTGTTTGCCTTTCTTCTGGCTCTGACTGCTTGAGGTTGCGGTCAGAGCAGGCTCCAGATAAAGTAACCAAGGTCATGGACTTCGCTCTGAACACCCCCCTTCCTCCTGGTGGGAGCCCAGCCACTCTATTTTCTCTCAGGATCCTGACAGAGGAGGGGAGTAACCTGATAATTCATATTAGGGCATTCGTGGTGAGCAAAAGCCTACTTACTGTACTAACCTTCACACTGCAATTTCCATTTTTTTTTTTTTTTTTTTCTTTTGCAGTTTTTGGCCAGGGCTGGGTTTGAACCCACCACCTCTGGCATATGGGGCCAGTGCCCTACTCCTATGAGCCACAGGAGCCACCTTGCAATTTCCATCTTAACAGGACCTCTTGGAGACCAAAATGCCTCTCTCTAGACATTTTCAGTAGAAGGAGTGTCCTGTTGTCCTTCAAATCTCAACAGTGTGGCCAATAGGTTCTTTCATCTGTGTATGTACTCATAAGAATGAGTACTACAAATCTGGCACTGTAACCTTTACATCTCCGTGCCTTTACTACCGCATTGTGAGAGGAGGGCAATCATAGTATATATCGTTTAGGACTTTATGAGAATTAAATGAAATAATTCATCTAAAGCTCTTACAATGAAAGCTGGAACACAAGAAACCTTCAATATGTGTTCAGTATTATTCTTACTGTGAATTATTTTAAATACAGAGAAGATTCACATATATTGCATCGTCTTATCTTTTTTTTTTTTTTTTTTGAGATGGAGTCTTACTTTGCCACTTTTGATAAGAGTGTCTTGGCATCATAGTTCACAGAAACCTCAAATTCTTGGGCTCAAGTGTTCCTCTTGCTTCAGCCTCCTAAGTAGTTGGGGCGATAGGCGCCACTCTGCTTGGCTAATTTTTCCGTTTTTAGTAGAGGTGGCATCTCGCTCTTGCTCAGGCTGGCCTCGAACTCCTGAGATCAGGCAATCCACCTGCCCTGGCCTCCCAGAGTTCTTGCATTACAGGCATGAGCCACCACACCAGGCCTATACCGTCTTACCCTTACAATAACGCTATAAACTAAGTGATTGCTCCCATTGTAAAAAGAAAGGAAATTAAAAGATTACATATGCAGCTAAGTAAGACCTGATACAGCAGAGGGCCCTGGAAAGGGATCACTGTCTTTGTTCAGCAGGGTGTAGGGAGAGCCTGCAGTGGTCTATCCCTGGGCCTGGTGCTCCAGAGAGTACAAAAGAAGCCCAAGGGCCAGGGCAGTGGCTCCTGTCTGTAATCCTCGCATTCTGGAAGTCTGAGGCAGGAGGACCCCTTGACTCAGGAGTTGAAGATCAGCCTGGGCAAGAGTGAGACCCCATCTCTGCAAAAAATAGAAAAATTAGCCTAGCATAGTGGCAGGTGCCCATAGTCCTAACTACTTGGGAGTCTGAGGCAGGAGGATTGCTTGAGGCTAAGAGTTTGATGCTGCTGTGAGCTATGACACCACAGAACTCAACACAGTGTGACAGAGTGAGACTCAGTCTCAAAATTAATTAATTAATTAATTAAGCCCAAGACTCAGAACCTGGCCTTGGGAAGCTCCCCAGAATGTGAGAGAAGGTGTCAGCAGCCTGAAAAAGGGACAGTTTCAACCTATAATTTTGTAGTTGCCCCTGATCCTTCACTTCTGAGCAACTCTTCTTCTGAAGGGAAAACCAAGACTACTTTCTAGGGTAACTCTTTCTGTTTCAGACATACATAAAAGTAGAAAAAGTAATATAATGAAGCATGTGTACATATTTGAGTGTGTTTCTCTAAAAGATAATATTTTTGTTAAGTATACTGTAATACCATTATCCCCCACATAAAATCTGTAATAATCCCTTAATACCGTGAAAAACCAGTCAGTGTTCAAGTAATTTCTCTGACCATCTCTCTCTCTCTTACTTTAAAAAAGTAAACGTAACAGCGGTCCTATCTGTTTCTGTGTCTCTTTTATACCTAGGGTTTCCCTCCCTCCACCCTTGCACCCCTCTCTTTGCTTCCTAGAACTGTATTTGTCCAGGAAGCCGGGCTGTTTGTCCCACAGCATTTCCCACGGTCTGGATTTTGCTGACAGCCTCCCTGTGCAGTCCTTTCACACGTTCCTCTGCCTGCTGTGTTTTATAAACCAGCGGTTAGGTCTGGAGACTTGGTCAGATTCGGGTTTGACATGGTGCAAAGAGCACTTTGAGGTGGCAGGTGTACTTTCCTCAGGAGATGGTAATAGCCCATGTTAGTTCTTTTGGTGATGCTAAAAGCTGTTGATCATCATTGCCTAGAGCCTCTATATCATCAAGAGCTATCTCTTTTTTTATTGATTTGCTGGAATATTTCTAAAAAGAGAAACTTCTTTTTGTAAATTATTTGGTTACCCTGATACATATTCAGGAGCGATGCTTGATTCCTTTTCATTATTTACAATGATTTGTTATCTATAGATGAAAGGATTCAATGCCTGTGATTTTATTTTACATAATACAGAAAAGAGGCCCCTGGGCAGGGGCATAGAATAATAAGAAGAGCTAAGTATAGGAGGTTCATTATACTGTTCTACTTTTGCATATGTTTGATCATTTTATAATAAGAATGGTGGGATTTTTAATAAAAATTAACTAATGATTTAGTTCCCTAGCACCCTCCAAAGGTGAGCAGTGAGTCAATGAGTATGTTGGTCAGTTGGCTTTAAGGCTATTATGAATGCATGAAATTAAACATATCCAGTTGTTTTCATCTATTGCAATTCTTCTTCTTTTTCTTTCTTTCTTAATTTTGAGACAGAGTCTTACTCTGTTACCCCAGTTAGAGTGCCCTGGCATTATAGCTCCCAGCAATGTCAAACTCCTGGGTTCAAGCGATCTCTTGCTTCAGCCACCCTAGTAGCTGGGACAACAGGTCCCTGCCACAATGTCCAGCTAGCTTTTGTATTTCTAGTAGAGATGGGGTCTTGCTCTTGCTCAGGCTGGTCTCAAACTCGTGAACTCAAGCAATCTGCCCACCCCAGCCTCCCAGAGTGCTAAGATTATAGGTGTGAGTTACTGTACCTGGCCCCCTGGCTAATTAAAAAAATTTTTTTTGTAGAGACAGTCTCTCATGATATTGCTCAGGCTGATCCCAAATTCCCAACCTCAAGCAATCCTCCTGCCTTGGCCTTCCAAAGTGCTGGGATTATAGGTATGAGCCACTGCACTTGGCCTATTGCCACTCAAGTTGTTACATCTTTGGCCAGTGGGCGTCTCTTTAAGCTGACTCTCAAATTCTTTTTTTTTTTTTTTTTTTTTTTTTCTGAGACAGCATTGCTCTGTCACAGAGCTAGAATACAATGGTAACAGCTCACTATAATCTCTGTAATACGGAACTCCTGGGCTCAAGCAATCTTCCCACCATAGCCCCCCAAAGTGCTGCGGTTACAGGCATGAGCCCTGTGCCTCACCTCAGATTTCTTCTTGTGTCCATGCTTTCAGAATGACAAGGTGGCCCATTTGTGTTGGGCATTTCCTACCCAGAAAATCCAAGGCAGGGCTCCTGTCTTTTGCTAAATGTCTTTTTGTAGCACGATTCCCATCATTCCCGTCTGGCCACTGTTATCTAAAACCATCTCTTTGAGGCTCCATTTAGGCTCTGTGCCCAGGAGCAGAATCTTTTCCCCCACACACCAGGCCAGTGTGCCTGTGCCACTCTCTACCCCCACCACTGTTCCACTCCCACCCCCTCCGAGCAGGTGTCTCAGTGGTGCGTTGACTGTGCTGGTGGGTGGGTGGAGGGGAAAAGAGATTAAAATCTGACTTTAAAGGCTCAGGCAGTAAGTAACTTGCTTGAGGTTGGCTCCCCTCCCAACCCCAACCCCAACCCCACCCCCAGACTCAGAGCCAGGGAGAAGGAAAGGGGGCAGTGAGAGGATTCAGTATCTCTACCTATCATTAGGCAGATTTATCTTGCAAACTAAATCAAAGAGAAATTTTTAGGAAGGAGGCAGTGGGGTACCTCTGGTTCACATAGCTTTATCTAATCTTCTGGGGTAGGTGAGGAGAGAGGGTGTGCAGAACAGGGAGAGCTGTCCAGAGACAAGTGTAAATTGAGAAAGGGCTTAGAAGACTGATGGGGACCCTGCCAATGACGGGTGAGGGGCCAGCAAGAGGACAGAACATACTGGTTACCAATTTCCAAGAGCAGAGCTAGCTGAACTGTGGGTCAGTGTGACAAGAAGGCTGGTGACCTGGAAAACCACCCAGCAAAGGGGGGGAGGGGCTGCCATAAGAAGCAAGGGTTCCTCTTCACAGCAAGAGCTCCCCAAAGCCTGAAGGTCTCCGGGTTATTTAGAAAGAGGGTGCTGACTGGACACATGCCATCATCTTGTAGAATGGAGTGACCCTTGGCTCATGGAGAAATCATGAATTTGCACATGGCAGAGCAGAAAAGATGCAGGACTCACAGTTCTGTGTGAACTTGGTCTAGTCAATTCCTTCCCAATTTTCCCAATGGAGATAAGTGGGGAGTTGAAGGAGCTGAGTGAGTCTGTCTGGGTGTGAGTACGGCTGTGTGACCCCTCGAATTGCTCAGCAGGAAGCAACCACACTTGTTTTCAAAACATATTGCAAGGGTACAAGTCAAATCTGTCAAGTGTAGAATATAAATGTCTTAACACAATAATCAAGTAAATGAGGCAAAAGCTATGTTGATTGGTTTGATGTAACCACATCAGATTGTATAAAAAACAACAACCCATTGTACCCCACATCTGCATGAATGTATTCAAGATCTGTGTGTATTTGACTTAATAAAAATAAAACAAACAAACAAACAACAAAAACAACAACAAAATAGTGTCCAGGTTGCAGGGGCCCTCAGATGAGTGTTGGATGACGGAAAGGCCCAGAGCAGAGGAAATTAAGCAAGCAGAGGGCGGAAGAAGCCAGGCCTGTCCCCATGCGAGCAGTGGCTAGAGGCTTAGGGGTGGCCGATCCAGTCAGGGAGGAGAAATACTCGGAGGCCCTAACAGAGACTTTGCCTGTGAAACCACTGATTTGCAAAGAAAGGCCTCAGAACAGACCTCCCCGTGAGGCCACAGCTGTGAGTGTGCATGCATGCGTGTGTAAAAACTTAGACAAAACAAGTGGCAGCAAACTCCTCTCCAACAGATGGAGGCTGGAGCTGCAGATTACTTGTGTGGGCTTCTAGGCCAGAGAAGCAGGCTGGCAGGGGCCACCAGGAGGACCAGAGCTAGAGCCGATGGGTTCTGCACCCTGGCAAGTATTCACTGACCCTTCACACAGGCTGCACAGGTGTCGATACAAAATCCCTCTATCACACGTGGAGATCACTAGGCCATGAGGCCACCAAGCCAAACAGGCACTCTTGGTATGTGAAAGGGCATGATCAGTTCCAGATGGGCAACCATCTCATTCGCAAATACATACGCATTTAAAGCATTTCCAACTAATGCCTCTGCCCACTTTGACTTCACTTCTTTTTTTTTTTTTTTTTGGCGACAGAGTCTCAAGCTGTCACCCCGGGTAGAATGCCTTGGCATCGTAACTCTCAGCAACCCCCAACTCTTGGGCTCAGTTTTTCTATTTTTATTAAAGATAAAATCCTCTTGCCTCAGTTTTTCTATTTTTATTAAAGACAGGGTCTCATTCTTGCTCAGGCTGGTCTCTAACTCATGAGCTCAAGCAACCCACCCACCTCGGCCTCAGAGAGTGGGAGGATTACAGGCATGAGCCCCCACGCCCAGCCTGACTTTACTTCTTTAAAGAAAACGTTGGTAAATTAAATATACAACCTATAGTAACACCCAATTTTAATTGTGGCAAAATCCTCATAGAAGTGTCTTGCTACCGTCCATGGCACCTGTATAACCCAGCTGTGAAATAGCTATCTCGGCTTAGTTGTTACTGCTCCTTGAAAAAGATCCACGATTTTCCCTTCTCAATTTTAAGGCATTGAAATGGGTAACATCAGTCTTGCTCAATGCACACACACCATCCATTTGGCCTTAGAATTCCACTAACCTAGGCTACTGCCTGAAATACTTCCTCATTTTTGATTGTGAGAGTTTTTTTTACAATACCCCCAAGAAAATATAAGTGAATATATATTTGATCTCAAAATGAGGATATTCTAAACATACGAGTAAAAGCAAAAATTTGACTACTTAAGTTTCAATTTGTATGTCTCAGATATACCAAATGAAAGGTAGATGGCAAAGCAGGAAAGTATTTGCAATACACCCCACAGGAAAGAGGAATATCCCAAGTATGACATACTCCTAGAAATCACCTCGTAAGGAGGCACCTCAAAAGAAAAATAAGCAAAAGCCGTCACTACCTAATTCCCGTACAGTGAAGAAAACCCATGAAAATGAGTTCAACATTACTAGTAATGGAGGAAATGCAAATTTTAAAATTTGATTCTGTTTTTCACTTACTGAGTAGGTCATGTTGTTTTGTTTGTTGTTGATCTGTTTAAATAATGATAATACCCAGTGTGGTAAGAATACAATGAATTAGAGTCTCTTAAAATCTGCTGAGTACAAATTGGCCCCATCTTTCTGGAAAGTAATTCAGCTCTAAGTTTAAAGAGTCTAAAAACTTTCTTTTTTTCATTTTGGCTACTATTTCTATGTGTCTCAATTTATTCTTAAGAAATAACCAGAGATGGCCAGGCACAGTGGCTCACGCCTGTAATCCTAGCACTCTAGGAGGCTGAGGCAGGTGGGTTGCTTGAGCTCGTGAGTTCAAGACCAGCCTGAGCAAGAGAGAGACGCCCCCTGCCCCCCACTCCGTCTCTGCTAAAAATAGAAAAACTAGGTGCGTGTAGTAGCAGGTGCCTGTTGTCCCAGCTACTTGGGAGGCTGAGGCAAGAGGATTGGTCAAGCCCAAGAGTTTGGGCTTGCTGTGAGCTATGATGCGACAGCACTCTACTCCAGGGTGACAGAGTAAGACTGTGTCTGTAAATAAATGAATAAATAAATAAAATAAAACTATGGTCAAGGATGATTTACTATAGCACTTTAATACTCAAAATCAACAATACTGTCTATTTCTAACAACAAGGGAGTGGCTAATTATATACAGCAATACCTCAAGATAGTAAAAATTGAGTAGTACTAAGAAGCAACAAACAAAAATCTTAATGATCCCGTCTCCATTTTAGAAAAGGAATGTGTTAGAATCAACACTAGAAGAAAACATAGCAAAATGTTAATAGTGATTATGTTTGAGTGATGGGATTTTATTTTATTTTCATACTTTTCTTTACTTTTCAATTTTTCTACAATTAACATTTTTACCCAAAACATCATACAGAAAATTTTAAAAATATGTCTCCACTAGTTTTAAATTGAGAAATCAAATTCTTCCTAACACTGCCCAATGACTCCAGAAAGAACAGGTTTGGTGGGGGTGAAATAAGGAGTTTTGTGTAGGGCAAGGTACAGCTGATTTGCCTGAGTAATGTTAATGTTCAGATATGGATTTCAGGGGAGAACTGGGGCTGCGGACATAAATGTTGGGGCCAATAGCATATAGATATTTGAAAAACCTGAGAATGAATATATGAAATCACAAAAGGGGTGTGTTTAAGAAGACCAAAAAAAGAGGTCCAAAATCTGACTTTTTTTTTTTTTTTTTTTGAGGTGCAGTCTCACTCAGTTACCCTGAGTAATCACATCTCACAGCAACCTTGAACTCCTAGGTTCATTCCATCCACTTGCCTCAGCCTCCCAAGTAGCTGGGAGTACAGGCGTCTGCCACAATGCCAGCTATTTTTTTTTTTTTTTTTTTTTTAGAGACAGGGTCTTGCTCTTGCTCAAGCTGGTCTCCAACTCCTAAACTCAATCTGCCTGCCTTGGCCTCGCAGAGAGCTAGGATTACAGGCATGAGACACCATGCCCCAGTCTTAGGCCTGACTCTTGACTGTCTCCAAGACACTGTGAGAGGCAGGGATATAGCTAAAGAGACTGTGCCTCAGTGACCAAAGGGCACATAGTGGGCACTTAGTGAACAAGTCTACAGTGACTAAAGAAACAAACAAATGAGCTCCAAGGATTTATTTATTTTAAAACCTCAAATTAGGCAGCACCTATGGCTCAGTGAGTAGGGTGCCAGTGCCATATATTGAGGGTGGTGGGTTTGAACCCCGCCCCAACCAAACTGCAACGAAAAAATAGCCGGGTGTCGTGGCGGGCGCCTGTAGTCCCAGCTACTCGGGAGGCTGAGGCATGAGAATCACCTAACCCCAAGAGCTGGAGGTTGCTGTGAGCTGTGATGCCACAGCACTCTACTGAGGGTGACAAAGTGAGACTCTGTCTCTAAAAAAAAATAAAATAAAATAAATAAAAAGAAATCCCAAATTATTTGCCTGAACACTTTTCTTTATGTCTCTCTCCTTTCAGGCCCAGTTCTTAAAAAGGGGGGAGGCATACATTTTTAAAAAAAAAAAAAAAAAAATGAAAACATGTTTGGATAACAGAAAATATGAGATCAAAAAATGCTGATTCAGTGATGTCTGCAACTATCTTAATGAGTACGTGAAGTGTCTGGACATCAGCAAGGACCACTTGCTATGCACTGGGAGGTAATCTCGTGCTGGAGGATTTTTTTTCTCCAGTGAATCCCCTTGATTACATGTTTAACTAGATCTTACAACTAAATACCAAATAGGTCTCGATCTTCCGATCCAACCCATTAGTCTTATGGGCCCTTGGTTGTAGAACTGGCATATTTGGGCTATTTAAGTGGACTCAGCCTCACGGTCTCCCTCAGTTTTCATGAGCTAGAATATAATCTTGCTTGCCAAACTTTAAAAGAAAAAGATTTATTTCAAAATCAGATCACACCTTTTTCAGTGGTAGCAACTCCTGTTTTTGACTGAAGTTTGCGTTTTCTCCATGTTTGGGTATATTGCTTCTTTTCCCTGCTTGGAAGGAAAGTGAATGCTTTATTTTTTGATTCCCTTCTTTCACAATAGATGAGCTGAGTGGAGGACCTCTGTCTAGACGGCTTGACTGGGAACAGAAATTTCAGTTGCTGTAGATTAGTAGGCTACAATTTAGCAGCAGGCAGGGCTGGCAGAGAAAGTGGCAAAAGAAAAGTGATGTTCCTTAGCCTGGATTTCCCTTTACTGGGAGCAAGGTATTGAGAGTGGAAATACCTACCAGCCCTTGCTCAGGGGTGAAGCGAGTTGCTGAGATCAGCTGGGTTGGCTGTGTAAGTCACTGGACTTAAGTGAAGGAAGAAGGCCCTGTGAGTTACCAGGAGGCCGACTTTGAGGACTCTCACATTAAGCTGATTGATGATCTCGCCGTGTCTGGGAGAGGTGTTTTGGCTCTGTGTCAGAGCTCCCATCAGAGAGGCTTGAGCTATGAGAGGTTTGAAAAATGGTTCAGATGAAAACATTGACTCTGTTCAATAATAAATCATAACGATGCTTTGTATTTATAGAGCATCCTTCAACTGAGGGAGCTCAAGTTCTTTATGGATATTAACTCACCTTTCTCACAGTAGAGAAAAGATAATTTTGTCATTCAATGTTTTCTAACCTGCCTCTTTTTTTTTTTCTTTTATTGAGGGAGGAGGGTACCTATTACAGGGACATGTCCTTGTATTAATTTGGCAGCAATAAATCCTCCTTTCATTTTCTTTCACTGAAAATCTTTTCTTATTGGGTATCACCTAAGGAATTAAAAATGAATAGCAATGCCTAAAATGTATGTGTATGTGCATTTATATGTCAGTGTGGGTGTAGGATCCTCATAAATATTTAATTTTTATGGTCTAAACTGTCTCCCTCAGTTTTCATGAGCTAGAATTTATTAGCTACTGAACAGCGAAGCTATTATTATTTGCTTTGCACCTAAATGATTTAAAAGTCAATTATGAATTGGCTAAAGGGATTGGAAAGCTGCAGTATGTAATATGCCTCCTGCACTTCTATTTGTTATCAACGTCTGGAATGAGGAAGTGTCCAAGAGGGAAAATAGCCCACAGAAGTACCATACCCATATTAAACTGACCAGACGAGGCCTGGGGTTGCTGGGATATAACTCTGTTGGGTTTCCCGGCTGGGGGCTGGAAAGGGTGATGGGGGATGTGCAGACAGACAAATAAATCCCAGAATAAACCAGAACCCCAGGACTGTCCAAAGCAATGCCAGCCCAAGAGGAGGCAGCTCTTTCAATCAGCCCCAACACTGAGGGGGGCTGACCTGCTCCAGGCCCCCTGGGAGGGAATGTAAATATTTACTGCATTTGCTTTTTATCTTTGAGGTGCCCATCTTCTGAGTCACTGAGGCAAAGAGGCAGGCAGGAAGGTGGTAATAACCCAATACAAAAGAATTATCTGTCCAGCAGAAAATACCCCTGTGGAATTCATGTCCTTGGAACATTCTAAATGGGACATAGGGATTTTCGAGCAGGAAAGGAAGTTGAGAAAATCACGCCACATTGTTCAGCGCAGCGCCAGGTTCTTCACTAGGTCTTTTTGACTGTTTGCCTGAAGGGCTGCTGAAAAACAGACCACGCTGACCTCGAAATTAGGAGGAGCAAATGGCAAATCTTTGTTAACAAGCTTAGAGCCCACAATAAATTTTAAAAGTGCACCACAAGGAGCATTAATCCTCGGTTGCCTCCTGGTTCTGGTGTGGAGTCTGAAAAGGATAAAGCACTTCTGGACCGAGAGCCAGCCCTCCTGTGCCTTTGCATGCTAACTGGCTAATCAAGGTGCCCAGCCCGTGGGGCTCCCCCTGCCTGGTTATCACTTTATAAGTAATAACTTATCAAGTTATTACTTGATAAGTTGACTTGTTAACAAATCGCTTGACTTCTTAACAAATCGCTACATGGCATATATCACACACACACAGGTACATATTTGTGTGTGGATATACATTTACATATGTACCTATACATATGCACATATACTTGCATCTTTTCCTGCATAAGTGAAACTGGAGTAAACTTTGTTTTCAGTATTTCAGTGACTCTTAAAACCAAGGAATGGAAAAGCAGGCAGGGCAATAATTATCCTGTAGATTATTTCTAAATGGAAATTTCCCCAACAACATTAGTTCCAAATTCTAATATTAAGAAAAAAAAAATCTAATGTGGTTCAATATAAAGAGGGCCTTCGATTTAATATTCAAAACTGTCAAGCAGCTTGGGTCAACCCAAAGACAAACATTTTCTTTTCCTAAAGGCTAGCCGAGTTAACTCTGGAAAATAGTCAAAAAACTGTGCAAGGAAAATAACAACAACTGTGCAAGGGGGAGAGAGTCTTCTGTTTATTCATTGGCTTGATTTTAAGTACTCCTAAGTGCCATCACTGGTACTGATAATGAGATCTGTACGGAGGCACAGGGGCAAGAGCTGCAATGTGAGCCCCCCGCCCCCGCCCATGAAGTTAATTAAGTCTGAGTCTTGGGCTCCACAGCTAGTTGATGTTGGAATAAATCTAATGTGTTGTCAGCAAGGCTGAACCAGAAGAGCAGAGCTCCAACAAGGAATTTCTATGCAGTAAATATCACTTAAATTCCTCTCAAAGTCGGAGCTGGTGTCAAAGTCCAAAAAAGCAATATTCCCTGGCAACCGCTTTCAGGAGTGTGTGTGTGCCTGGCCATGTATCATCTGAACACTCAAATTAGCAGAGGAGAAAGATAGTGAGTTAATATCACCCCGCTGACCGCTCAAAAACTGCTTTAACTGTAGCCAGAGAAATATGGAGAAGGCATGGCCAATCATCAGTGACCTCCAAATGACTAGATGCTCAGAACTTGCTGGCAGCCTGGGCTAGATAAATAATTCCTGCTGCTGCGAAATAAATAAATCCCCCCAAATATTTCAGGGAAACTACTTCTTTCACCTCCCAACCACTGAGCTACAAGGAGCTAGAGAAACACTATAGGTGAAGAAGGAGGAAAGAAATCTGTGAACGATTTTCTATCTCATTGATCTCCGGTTGGCAGGGGGCTGTCACCCCAGGGAGGTTGGCTTGGCGGGGTGAGGAGGGGTGTTCTTCCAAAGAACACGTGATTCTGTATCTAGATGAAAGGGAGGCAAGGAGGCAGGGAAGGAAGAAAGAAAAGGAGAGAGGAAGGAAGAAAGGAAGAAGAAGGAAAGAAATATAGGGAGATTAAGGAGAGAGAGAAGAGAAAAGCAAGAGATAGTGGAAAAAAATTTAAAAATTGATGAAAAATAGTGAAAGAGAATCACATGTAGCTCTTTAAATGATGTCTTTTTTTACAGAATACACACTACAGGCAAATATTGCAAGTTGGGAGTCTTTTCGGTGACTGTACTTCTATTCTTGCCCTTTGCTTTTTTCTACTTTAATTAAAAATGGTTGCCTTTAAAACAAAGACTATTGAAGTTTCAGGTTACCACTGTCACCCTCCAGGAGCAGGTATTTCAAAGCTAGAACAATTACAGGCACAACTCTTCCTTTTGTACCCCTCTTCTTCCACTCACCCTGCTGGCCTAGCTTTATGCTTCTAAAAAATGGGTGGGAGCTGAGAAAGAGAAAAGTAGCTTTGGGGAGTTCAAGGTTTTTGGACCCCTAACTGCTATAGGAGCCAGTACCCCCATCTAAGCAGAAGGCAGCCAGGCCTGAGACTGAGAGAATCTTCTCCCCAAAGAGTTTCCCAAGGGGACCATTTCTGAAACATTCTACGGGGGAAAAAAACCCTGGAGATGTTCAAAATTGGAAGTAAATTCATCCTCCTCTGAAGATAAAAAGGGGTTTTAAGAACCCAACACACAGTGGACAGGCAGCCTCCATATTTGGAGCTAAGTGTCCAGGGGAAACAAATAAGTTGCCTTTAATGCAGCACAAGCTGGGAATGAAAGAAAACTGGATCTTTGTGCTGGTCTCTGCAATCCCAGGGTGACTGGAGTTCAAGGAGAATGGCATTAGCTTGGGGGAAATTATAAACTTACTATTATTGCCATTTATAAATTAGGCTTCTCAAAGGAAGGGAGCTTAACCGTTTTATTATTGTCCACTGAAAAGACAATTGCTACCAGCCACAATTGGCACATTCTGTAGAAAAACAAGCACAACCAACCAAACAAGACATTCCACTACAGGGGTTTCTTTTCTGAGGCAGTTATTAAAGGCATGTGTCTTATTAGCTGGTACGGGATTTCCGGGGGGAGGAGGGGGGTGTTTTGTTGTCTCACGTAATGAGAAGGCCGTTTCCAAGGCTGTGTGCTTCTGAAGTCAGCAAACAAAATGTTACAAACAAACAAAGCTCCTTTTCTTTTTTGCCGTTTCCTGGACTATTCTCTATAAATTTTCCGGAGGACACAGTACTCACAGAAAAAGGAATTTCATTAGCCAGATAAATCATTGATTTAAATTCAGGCAATAGGTTAATATTCTACTCCCTGTAATAGTTTTAGGGAATAAATCTCTGTGGCTTCAGATCAAATTCTAACCAATCATTTCAGTATGGTCTACTTTTGTAATGAACGAAAGTTTACAAAATCATAACTCTTTGAATTTGATGTCCAACTAATAAATTAGCACAATTTAGTTCAAGTTCCCACCAAACTGGAGGCTGAAATGCAGGATCAAGAGGAAAGAAATGCAAGTGACAAACCTAGATTCTAAATATCACAGCAGACTAACTCCATGAAACCATCTTTTATTTTTTTGTGAATTAAGTGTATGTGTGTTGGCCTCCCTCTCCCTTTCTCCTTTTAAAAAAAGAAATGATGACTTTTTCAGGTCTCTGCTTCCAGATTTGAAGGGCTTTGGGTATTTGAAGCCAGAGGGGAGGCAGGAGTGAGCGCTACTAATTGGGTACGTCCTGGTGTGCTAATATAAAGAGGAGCCAATGTAATCGTGGCTTTCTGAGTTTGCTGTCTGTACCTGGGCTGTCTACAGATTAAGAAAGGCTTGCTGGCCCCAGGCCACAGGTCATGTTGCAGACTTCACTGCAATTCCCTGGATGATTCCTGCACCAGAGCAGATAGTGTGACTTTCTATGCTAAGCCGCCTACAGAAGCTCATGCTCAGTGGCCACGCAGAAAAGCTACACACAGACTCTGAGAAGGGCTGCCAGGATGTCCAGGGACTGGCCATCCTCTTGAGAGAGCTGGAGGAAGCAAAAGGAGCAGTCCCCAAATTCTCAGGGCTAGGGCTGTCACCCAAAGCTATCTGAGGGGATGGGCGATGAGGCTACCTCGGGAAGTGACCATTTGGTGAAAGAGGAGAGGTAAAGGAGCAGGTGCAGATGATAGAAAAAAAAATAAGGCTGGTAGGAGAAAAAATGAGGGAGAGAAAGGCAGGGAGGAGACAAGTGAGAGGAAAACCAGAGGGAAGGAGTGCCTTGGCCAGAGGACAAGATGGCAGGGATGGACAGGAGGAGGGGGGCTGGAGGTCTTCAGCCTTACAGGCCGGGAAGGCGACTTCTCCAGGGGATAGGAGAATCATCTGGCCCCTTTTTACTGGCTGGGCCCATTCTTCTGACATTATAGAGAGAATTCTGGGGAGGGCCCAGAGGCCACTTTATTGTAAATGGTCTAGAGCCTGAGATTACCCTTTGAAGGATCCCGGCACACCTCTCCCAGCACGGCTCAGCCCCTGCCAAGAAACATCTCTCCTCCTCCTCTGGTCAAGACACTTAACTTCTGAGAGGCAGGGCAAGCCCCTGGGCAGACCCTCTTCCAGGGACTCCTGTGTATGTGGACAGGCTGGTTTACACACAGGCAGAGACTCCCAGGTCCCCAGGTGGGGCTGTGTCTTCTGTGTTGGGGACAGCCACAGCAGGCACCACCTTGCCAGCATTCCTGTCTGGGGCTGAGGCCTGGTCCCTTAACACACTGGCTCTCCTGCATCACTGCACTCACACAGGGCCCCAGCTGCGTTTTGGAAAGGGTTTCTGGGATGCTGGCTGATGACCCCAGGGCAACCCCAAATCCCAGTCGGGTCCTTGTCCTGGAATGTGAAAAGAGGATGTCAGGCCCTGTATGGGACAATGAGACGATGCTCACCTGGGCTTTCTCAGCCAGGCTCCCTGAGAAAATGACCAAGTCCTGGGTGACTTACACTTTGATAAATATTCAGCGTTCTTCCTGGTGGGCTTCTCATACTCTGTGAACTGGTCAGAGCCTTTAATCCAGCATCTCATCAACCAGCCCCCTTCCTGCTGGCTTGGGCATGAAGAATGCAAAGCAATTTAGATATTCACTGACACAAAGTGCAACTAAGGATCTGGGGGATGCGGGGTGGCGAGATGGAGGTTAATGCAAGACATCAAAAATGTCTTTCTCTAATTTTTTTTTTTTTTCCTCTTCCATCCTTTTATTTTCAAGCTTGTCTTTATATATAAAGCTTGTCTTTATATGAACTTTATACCATTGGGTTTCACTTTTTTTTTTAATATTTTATTTTATTTATTTTATTTTTTTTTCAAAATTATGTATGTTTATTTATCGTAGAACTTGGAAAATAAGGGGAAGCACACAGAAAATTTAAATCACCCATAATTTTATAAAGCAGAGATGAAACCGCCGCTAACATTTCTCAGTATTTTCTTCCGGTCCCCTCTCTGTAGTGATATCTGTATCTCTGGCTGACTACACATAGTGTACGTGCAGATTTGGAATCAAGCAGAAACAGCCCAAGGGGGCTGCGAGTGAGTCCCTCAGCTCTGGCGGCAGATCTCTTTGATCCGGGGCAGCCCAGCTGAAACGTCCCGAGGACCCAAATTATGGGGCAACGGAGAGATCTCAAGAGACAAGGGGACAGATGTGCCCGGGGCTCGCCGCCCGCTGGGTCGCCCACCCCGGCAGGGACCGGGCGGGGCTGCGTTTGGAAGCCGCAGGGTGAACTCCCTCCCTTGGGAGAGAGCCGCCACCGAGGTGGCAGCCCCGCAGGCTCCAGCCCACCGTCGGTCGCCCACGCCCCCAGCGCGTCCCTGGCGGCAGCTGCAGGCGCGGCCGCTTTGCTGGGCCTTTGATCCACCAGACGTACGTCACAGGCGCGAGCTGGCGGGGCGTGGGCTGGGCTCTCCGAGGTTGCCAAAGTGACAAACACACCTCCAGGAAAACCTCTCGGCCCTGGCTGGGTTTCGGCCCGGGGGACCAGACTGAGGCCAGCCCCACCGTCTCGCAAATGCCCTGAATGGGAGACTGAGAGATTCACGTGCCCTGTCCCCGCTGCGCCCTGTCCCCAGTGCTCCCAGCCCCGACCCGGGAGCTCAGAGACTCGTCGGGGGCTCAGGAGCAGGAAGCCGCCCGGGTGGGGGAGGTGAAGAGCTGGGTCTCTCCCGCACCTTGCTGCACGAGGAGGGGCTGATCTTTCTGAAGTGCACTTCTATTTCTCTTCAACATCTGGGACATAAAGCTTTTAGTCCCAATCTTATTTCTTCTTGTCAAACTTTGGGGTGGGGGGCTCAGGGGAGAGAGTTGATGACGCAGGAATGGTGACAGGCAGCCCACTCTGGGTTGAGCCCCAGAGGCAAGAACGCCGGAAACTCCCTGGACTGAATCATTATTCATTCATTAAACACTTAGGACCACCGACTAGCTAGGGATTGACGCGATTGAAGCATCAAAAAAGAATAAATATAACCCAGGCCTTGTGGAGTTAGTTCTCAGTTTTTAATGAGGACAGACCAGTCATCAAATAATTAGTAGAAAATGTGCCAAGAACTAGTGACTGAAAAGTCAGAAATATTACCATTAACTTATATTTTAAATTTTAGCTACATTTAAAAATAATATGCTCAAAATGTTTTTCTTCAACTTTCATACACCTTTTCAGGAAGTACCTGTAAATTTAAAGCGAGTCCAATTGTTAATGTAAAAAAAGTGCAAGAAATACATTATGGAATGTCCAAAAAGTCTGGAAAAACAAGAAAAAAGTGTATTTCTTGTGCCCTTTAAAAAGATTAACAATTAGACCCATTTCTTTACATTTAGAGTTATGTCACCTGAAAAGTTATGTGAAAGTTGAAGGAAAATGTATCAAGTAAATTTTGTGAAAAAATAACTAACATTCTTTTTTTGTTTTTTTGAGACAGAGTCTCACTATGTCACCCTCGGTAGAGTGCTTTGGCATCACAGCTCACAGTAACCTCTCACTCTTGGACTTTCGCAATTCTCTTGCCCTGCCTCCCAAGTAGCTGGGACCACAGGTGCCCACCACAACACCCAGCTATTTTTTTTTATTGTTGTTGCAGTTGTTATTGCTTTTTAGCTGGCCCGGGCTGGTTTGAATAGCCTGGGTGTATGTGGCCAGCACCCTACCCACTGAGCTACCGGAGCTGCCAGTAACTAACATTCTGTTAACAATAAATGTACCCCATGATTCTTGGACTTTTGGGTCACCTTGTAGAATTGAAACTGGTGTCCAACAAAGGGAAATGAGTTCTGCCTGACAGAAGCGTGAAGTTTCCCCAGGGAAGGTAACGTTTGAAGATAAAGTAAAAAGTTTGTCAAATTGAAAAATGTAGTGGTAGGATGAGTTGAACGCAATCTTATTCTAAGCAGTTGCCTGGCACTTCCAGAAGGCTGGCAGCCCCTTTCAAGTGAATCTCAGGCCCGTTCTTTGTTCAGGCATCAGTAGGATGCTGTGCTGGATGGCATTCCTGTCCCAGACTGGCCTATACCTGAGTCAAAAGCAGGCCACGGGGCCTGCTCACAGCCTGAGGAAAGGCTCTGACCTATAAGAAAAGGCTCTGACAGCTTTCTTCCTTCTGGGGTGCTGCAACACCCAATCCCACTCACTCAAACCCCCACTAGGGCCAGCCATGTGGGGACCACAGGGAAGGCAAAGGCATGTTTGGGAATGTGACATTTGGTGATAGCTGCTCATTAGGAAGTCAAAAGTACTTTTTCTCCCAATGGCTAGCTTAATATGGGACTGGAAGGAATCACAGAAATTATCATAGTGACACCTTTATTTTGGAGGCAAAGACACCAAGGGGTGAAGTAACTTCCCTAAGGTCACATACTTTGGGTGATTGCATTGGTCTAGGCTCCCAGATGAATGATCTCTCAAGTCTCTTCCAACTCATAGTTTCTTTGAAATATAAAGGACACATTCATTCATCTTATGGCATTAATTGATCAATCTCTCACTATTATGGAATTCCTGAGTTCCAGTGATGCCTACAACTGGCCTTTTACAATGGTAGAAAAAAAAAGGATCTAGGAACCTTGGTGTTTGCTCTGGAGCAACCTGCAATCTAGTTGAGTAGGAAAGAACCCCCTTGAGGCCCTGAGACTAACAAAGTGTTCTTTGCTTAAAATCAATGGATGCAATTGAAGTTGGCAGTGGGCTGGAGCCCCAGGGAATGGAAACCTTCTGGGAAAGTGAAAGCTGAGAAAAGTTTGGAAAGGATTAACAGAGGCAAAGAGAGAGGGACAGTATCTGGATGGGGAGCTCTGGGCGATATGTAGGAAACTCAAAAGGTTTGCCCCAGACTGGCAAGCACAGACCAGCCTGTGCTCTGGCTGTTGCTGCATAACCAGGTTCATTTGGCCACTGCCCAAGAGGAAGCCAATACTCAGAAACAGAGAGTTTATAGCAGAGAAAGGCTTTGTTCTGCATAGTGCTAACGGGGAGATGGGAGGAATTTCTCACACTTGCCTCCTGTGGTAATTTGGAAGACAGGGTTTTTAAAGATAGTTTAGAGGGCAGAGGATTAAGCAATTAGGGTCTGCTCATTCACAGGATTTGGGACAGAACCATCAGTTCCTTGGTTATGGGCCATTGTCTGGGTGGGTCAACCAATCCACTGGAATTCAGTTTCTTGGGTGGGTTGGTGGGGAAGGGGGGGTCATAGACCAGTTGAGTCAGTTCCTTGGTCTGGGCGGGTCAGCCAATGCACTAAAAGGCAGGTCCTAGGAAGATATCTCAAAAACTACCCCTAAGTTTCGGACGGATCAATTGAAGAATCTTTGTGACTACAGAGTAGCAGATAAGGAGACCATGGCTAATCACTACCATTATTTCTAGCTGGGCCTGTGCCTCATTTTAGCTCAGCCCTTATCCCAGTTCTTGCCTTTCACCCCATTGTTAATTTGTGAGGGTGGTTTCACCTCCTAAATGCCCAGTGGCTTCCACTCTCAGCAATGCTCTCCTGTCAGGCTGGATAGGTGACTTGGCTCCTTCCCCACGCCGAATAAACCAGCGAAGGATAGATGAGGCAAGACTCTCCCTCCATTTTGCCTGCAACATTTCCTTGTTCTTTTCGCCTTTGATGGTCATTCTGATCTCTTTGGGAATTAGACTTGTTCTCTTTGGCCAATTAACCTTGCCAGAGGAAGTCCCAGCCCCCCATCTCATTTCCACACAGCCTTGGACAAACCACTCAGGGTCCCCAAATCGTCCCGAGCAGCTTGTGGCTCAGGACCAGGAACAAAAGCAGAGGCGAGATGGTGGTGCTACAGCATCAGGTCCCCACCCCAGCTCCTGCCCCTAACCAGGCTGCTATCTCACACTGCTTTCAGAATCTTCCAAGACATGATGGGTGTGAGGTCCTCCAAGGCAGGCATCAGTACCCACCACCTGGTCCTGAGACTAATGGATGTGAAGAAAGCAGGGCTACAAGGAGTAAAAGAAATTCCAGGACTGTCCTTGTATTAGTATGTTTTTAACAAAGCAGATCTTCAGGCACAACATGATGCCAGCATAAGATTACACAGTAACAGACAAAATGTGGGGAGCAAACACAAGATGGCCCTGCAACATCAAGGTCACTCCAATGTTCCTCTGACAGAAGGTGTGGGGAATGTGTGGTGCTAGCCCCAGTTAGTTGCTCTGTGTCTAAGACAGAGATTTGGGGCTGCCCTCCCTCAGAAGCAGCCTGCTCACAAATACTCAGGTACTGCTGGACACAGTTCTAGAATCTTCCAGACCCATCCAACCCAGAAGTTAGTGGTTCCTAAAGAATAGCGCACATGAGGACATGGATGTATGTGTTGAAAAGCAGATTTCAGGCCAGCCTTCAGATTCAGCTGCTCTGGGGTGACTGAAACCCCAGAGGTTTAGGACTTGGACCCTGCTAGAAACCAGGAGGAGTGGAGACACCCCTCTTCACCCTGCAACTACCTGTTTCTGTCTCAACCACCTTTTTCTGTCTTTCTAAAATTTGCAAAATTCTCTCTGTCAGTTTTCCTAGGAACCTTGTCGTGCACCCTGGTTAGTTCAAGTCAAAGAAAACCATGAAAAGTAGACCGTTGCTGTCACCTCTGCCACAGGCTCAGACAGGGCCAGCGTGTATTCCTGAAACCCCAGGCAGAAGTGGCGGCTGCTCCCCACTTGCTGGAGTTGTGCACCAGGGAAGCCCCGACACTTGTGCTCTTGCTCGCGGGGCTCAGAAACGAAAGCAGCTGCTGATTCTGAGAGTGGCAGGTTTGACAACATTTGGAGTCCCCCTGTGTCAGAACAGAGAGACCCCTGGCTTCCTCTCCGAAGACAGGGGAGGGGTGCTGGGTGCAGGGAGGCCCAGCCCCGGCGGCTCGCGTCTCCCCCGGGCCCTCACGGTTGTTCAACTGTGGCCGTGGGTGTGCGTGCTCTGGCTCTGCTGGGACGCGCTGGAACGCGGCCCTATCCCGGTCACTGTCCCCACCCCAGACAGGCCCCAGGGACCGGCCCCTTCCCTGCCTCCCTAATGTCAGAGAAACAGCCGCTGCGGCCTCCAGCACCGCGGCTCGGCGGCAGATCCATGCAGCCCCTGAGCGCTCCCAGCCCCGGCCGGCTTCTCAGCTCGGGGGCTGGAGGCGGTGCGGTTCCGGGGAAGGGACCGCAAGTGGGGGCGGGCGCCGGAGTGTTTGAGCAGTTCGGATGGGAGATCACCGGAGATAACCCAGGCCCTGATGGTGGCGCTCGACAGGAAACCCCGAGCGAGGGGACAGCTGTGGGCCGGCGGGGAGGGGCGGCTCTCGTAACCGCGCGGGAGCCGCGGCGGGGCGGCGGGGCGGCGGGTCGGCGGGGCGGCGGGTCGGCGGGGCGGCGGGGCGGCGGGGCGGCGGGGCGGCGGGGCGGCGGGGCGGCGGGGCGGGAGGCTCCTCCCAGGCCCGGGCCTCCTCTCTCCCGGGAGGACGGTCCTTCACCAACTCGGTGCGTGCCTTTGGGGCTGCGGTCCGCAGACCGTGGCCGTGGGCGCGGTTGGCAAGAACCTCCCGATGCTCGTACTCTCCATGAGCCTTGTGCGTCCGGGCAGGACCGACCGACCCTGGACGCGGGGAGGCCAGGGCGGAGGCTAAGCGGGAGGCTGCTGTAAGGCTCCGTCTCTTTAAAACCCGAGGAATTGTTTATCTCCGACGGTATCTGCGTCGGTTTTCAAATCTAAATGGCATTTCCTCCCCCCACTTCCGAGAAAGATGGGGGGCAGCGATGGTGCGCTGCTTCTCGGGGGAGGGGGTGCTTCTCCCCTAGGGGAGAAGCTGCTCCACCAGGGAGGGCGCTGCTCCTGGGGCGTGCCCCTGTGCCTTGTGCTGGTGGGCGGTGGCAGGAGAGTGAACAGAATGGCCCTCAGTGGCCCCTCTTTGGCTGTCCAGCGCCCAAACCTGCTGGACCACTTAGGGTCCTCAACGCCCAGCTTGCTTGCAGTGGGAACCCACTGGGTGCATCTGTTCCTGCAACACTGAATAATAATAATGACGGTGATCATGCTGTTATCAGCAGTAATAGTTTTTGTGTTCATATGTAAATGTAATCATATCCCCCCAATTCCATTTTTGTGAACCCCAGCGAATAGCACCCAAAGTGCACTGAGCCACTGCGGAGTTCAAGGCGCTTTGCTTGATGGGTCAGTTTATGTCATTTTGCCACACGCACTTCCTTTGATTTAAGGATGCATGCTATTTGTTTTTGTTTTGGCTGTTTAATCTTTTAAATGTAATATACTTTCATAGTTAGACTTTCAAACAGCACGAAAAGATCTGAAGTGAAAAATAAGCAAAATCTCCCAGTCTCCAACTACCCTGGCTCCTCTGCTGAAGTAACTACTGTGGATAAGGATTTTTTGTGTGTAGCAGTCCACAGATATATATTTTTAAAACTTTTTAAAATTGTGGTAGAAATACATAACAGGAAAGTTAACATTTTCATGGTTTTTCAGTGCAATTCAATGGTATGAAGTACATTCCCAATGTCATGCGATTATCATCATTACTGTCCACTTCCAGAATTTTTTCATCATTCCAAACAGAAACTCCACCCAGATACATTTTTATGTGTATGTAAGTATACAGGCCCAGTGTAGTGGCTCATGCGTGTAATCCTAGTACTTTGGGAGGCTAATGCCAGAGGATCGCTTGAGGCCAAGAGTTCCAGAGCAGTCTGAGTAACATAGCAAGACACTATCTCTACAAAACAAATAGAAAAATTAGTCAGGAGTGGTGCTATCAGCCTATAGTTCCAGCTTCTGGGGAAGCTGAGGCAGGCAGATCACTTGAGCCCAGAAGTTTGAGATTTGCAACGAACTGTGATTATACCACTGTACTCCAACCTGGGTCACAGAATGAGTGAGACCTTGTTTCAAAAAAAGTATCTTTATATGTAGCTTACATAATTTTTTTTATACTCAAACATTATACATACCATTCTATTATAGAACTTTATTATTTTTTTCCCCCTAGAGCCAAGACTACAGGTGAACATCATCATACCTGGCTAACTTTTAAAATTTTTTGTAGAGATTGGGGTGTCATTATGTTGCCCAAGCTAGTGTTGAACTCCTGGCTTCAGGAGTGCCTCCCACCTCAGATTCCCTACGTTTACAGGCATAAATCACTGTGCCTGGCCTCCCAAAGTACTAGGGAGATCCTTCCTTCCTTCCTTCCTTCCTTCCTTCCTTCCTTCCTTTTTTGAGACAGAGTCTCAAACTGTCACCCTGAGTAGAGTGCTATGATGTCACAGCTCACAGCAACCTCAAACTCTTGGGCTTAAGTGATTCTCTTGCCTCAGCCTCCCAAGTAGCTGGGACTACAGGTGCCCACCACAATGCCCAGCTATTTTTTGGTTGTAGTTGTCATTGTTGTTTGACAGGTCCAGGCTGGATTCTAACCCGCCAGCTCCAGTGTATGTAGCTGGCACCCTAGCTACTGAGCTACAGGCACCAAGCCTGGCCTCACCTTTTTTAAACACCTGATTATCTTATAGATCTTTCCTTAGTGGCACATACATTGTGTATCTTTTAAACTGCTATATACAAATATACCAGAATTTAGTAGGTTCCCAGTTGGTGAACATTTATATCATTTTCAAGTTTTATTTGTTATTTGCTTCTGTAGATAATGATACAATAAATATTTCTGTACATATGTCTCTGTATCCTGTGAGAGTTCATCTGTAGAATAAATTAAATTCTCAGTGAAATGGCAAAATCCTGCCTGGAATTTTGACATAAGGGGGTTTGATCTAAAGTAGATTTCTTTTAAATGGTGCTGACATCCAAGAGCAAAACACGAGGACTGTGTGCTGTGTGGGAGAGAACAAAGCCCTGACAAGACCTGGCCTTTTGTCTGGGCTCTGCCACCTGAGCTGTCTGACTACAGAAGAGTCACTTCACCTCCCTGACCTTCACTCTCTTTATCTGCAGAGTAGAGCCAATGAGATCTGCCAAGTTTACCTCAGTCAATTGTTGTTAGGCTCAAATAAAACAAAAAATATAAAAGGGTTTTGTAAACAAAGTGTAGAGCAAATGTTTGGTATGAGCATTATTGTCAGAGCTTCCAGTCCTGAAAGCCAAGTCCAAGCAGGCATGAAGAGGTAAGAATGTGCATCTCTATCTCTGTATATGTGTATCTATTTATCATGCATGTATAGTGTCCTTTCTGGACACTATGTTATTCTATATATGTGCATGTATGCATATGTACACACACATGTGTGTGTTTCTTATATTGTGCTTGGCACATAACAAGTGCTATCTGCTAACCCAAGAGACTTGTCCTTTGGCCTTGGAGAGCTGTTGGTGGAATGAGTGGAGGGAGCCGAAACAAGAAACCTGCTCACCAAGGGAAGTCACTTGCGGGTCCTTGTCTTACTCCTAGAGTGTGGCTGCAGGTATCACCATCCCCTCCCTGTGTTTCCTTAACAACCTGTTTCTCTCTCATGGCCACCTCCCCGCTCAGCTGGAAGGCTATCTTTGTGTCTGTTACCTCCTCACTCACGGCCTTGCACAACGCCTGGGACTTTCTCTTGGTAATGGGTCACCATGTGTTTTGAGCACCTGCTGGGGTTAAGCTCTCTGCCTGGTCCTGGCTCACATGCTGTATGCCCCCTCCTCACAATCACTGGGAAGTTAGGAATAATGGTGACTGTTTTCAAAGAAGGAAAATTTCCAGGGTTGCCATAACAAAGTACAACAGACTAGGAGGCCTTGGGGGGTGTCAGCAGGGATGATTTTTTTCCTGAGGCTCCTCTCCTTGGCTTATAGATGGCCTGTGTCTTCCCGTCGTCTTCCCTTTGTCCTTGTCTATGTCCTCATTTCCCCTTCTTAGAAGGACACCAGTCGTGTTTGCTCAGGGCTCATCCTACTGACTTTTAAAAAAAAATTTTTCCCCCATTGATCTTATTTTTAATTTAATTACCTCTTTAAAGGCCTTATCTCCAAATACAGTCACTTTTTGAGGTATTGGGGACCAGGGCTTCGACGTAAGAATTTTAGGAGAACACAATTCAGCCTGTAAGAGACCTTCATGAGTGAACACTTAGTGATCAATGTGCATTAATGTAAATGAAAGAACAAAAACACGAACGATTTGCATCCCTTAAGTAGAAATAGAACCACTCTCTAATTGGAAACCATACTGGTTTCTGGGGGCAGGGCAAGGAGAAATGAAGATTACCATGCCCCAGCCAGCACAGAGCAGGTAGGCAGCCTCGTAGCATAGCGTGGATTTGGGGCCTGTCCTACAGGGGGCCAGGGCTAGCCCAGGGGCCCAAGGCAACCATGAACCTTGCCTTACTCCAAATGGCTTTAATTTTCTTCTTTGAAATTGTATTAACATTTTTGAAATTTAAACACTAGTGTGTACTTGTAAAAGGAGAAGACCCTGCAATTGCTCGCCATATTCAGGATGAAGCCACTGGCCAAGGAGGCTCTGGTTCGTGTCCCAGGTGATTGTTGCCCTCCAACCTGGTCTCCTGGTGTTCCGTCTCATTCATGCCACCTGACCACACCTGCCTCCTTGCTGTTCAGGTGTATCAGGCGCCGGTCCAACACGGGGCCTTGGGTAGCGCCTGTGGTTCAAGGAGTAGGGCACTGGCCCCATATGTTGGAGGTGGCAGGTTCAAGCCCAGCCCTGGCCAAAAACTGCAAAAAAAACAAAAACGAACAAACAAAAAAACAAACAACAAAAAAAATAACCCAACATGGGGCCTTGGCACCTACCTGCCAGTCCTCTGCTGAGAGGGCCCTTCCTCCATAAAGCCTCACAGTGGACATGTTCTCCAACCACCATGAAAAACGGAATCCGTCTCCTTGGCCTTTCAGGCATTCATTTCCCTGCCCAGCAGTGAGATTGAGTGTCTTTTTATATGTTTATAAGTGATTTGTTTTCCTCCTCTAAGAATTGCCTTGTTATATCTTTTGCTGATTTCTCTTTTGGACTATTAGTCTTAGCTTATATTTTTCAAAGATATTGATTGAATTCTAAACCTGCAAAAAGCTTTAGAAACGAGGTTGTTCATCACAGAGTTATTTACAGTGGTGAAAAATTGGAAACAAATGACCATCAATGGGGAATGGTTAAATAAATAGTGGAAGGATTATTAGGCAACCTTTTAAAAGAATATTCAATAAAATCATGAAGTAACATGAAATATGAACATATGAAGTAACTAACATGAAAAGTTAAATTCTCATACTAACTGAAAAAACAGAAGTTTCTTTAAGGAAAACGTTTTGATAAGAGATGATTCAATTTATAGATAAACACTTTGGCAGTCTTCTGTCACATTGGTAGCGGCTGTGTTTGAAAGTGGTATTAGGAGTGACTTTGATTTTTTTTCTATTTTTCTATACTTTTATAGTGAGTTGATTTACTCAAAAAGAAAAAGAAAAATGGGGCGGCGCCTGTGGCTCAGTGGGTAGGGCGCCAGCCCCATATACTGAGGGTGGTGGGTTCAAACCTGGCTGCGAACTAACTGCAACAACAACAAAAAATAGCCAGGCGCTGTGGTGGGCACCTGTAGTCCCAGCTACTCAGGAGACTGAAGCAAGAGAATCGCCTAAGCCCAGGAGTTGGAGGCTGCTGTGCACTGTGATGCCATGGCACTCTACCGAGGGCAGATAGAGTGAGACTCGATTTCTACAAAAAAAAGAAAGAAAGAAAGAAAGAAAGAAAGAAAGAAAGAAAGAAAGAAAGAAAGAAAGAAAGAAAGAAAATGAAAAATGATCACAAAGTATTGCATGAACTCTAACAGATTTAATGGAAATAAAAATACAAGAAGGGAAACATTTGTCCATAATCTTGCTACCTCTAAGAGATCACAGTCCCTTTCTTTCCTCTTCCCTTGGAAAGCTTGTCTATGGAAATACATAATTTGTAGGTAATTGTGACTGAATGAATATTTGGCCAATGCGGTGGCTCACGCCTGTAATCCCACCTCTGTGGGAGTCTGAGGCAGGAGGATTGCTTGAGCTCGGGAGTTAGAGGCTTGTCTGAACGAGAGTGAGACCCCGACTCATGAAAAAAATGGAAAAACCCAGCCGGGCATCTGGGTGAGCGCCTGTAATCCCAGCGGCTTGGGAGGCTGAGGCAGCAGGATGCCCACAGCCAGAGTCTGAGGTTGCAGTGAGCTATGATGCCATTGCACTCTGCTCAGGGCATAGGGAACTCTGTCACAACAAAAAAACAAACAAACAAAAAAGAATATTTGAAATCTATCACTGAGGAGGGGGTTAAGGAGACTTTGGCAAATTAAAGTAAAAGGCAAGAGATTATATGTTGCCAACGAATTAGGCAGAGCTGGGCTGTAGGTCAAGGTGATTAGCATGTCTCCAGGTAGGTCATCTGCTTTGGACACTGACTGGTGTGGGTCCTGCCTCACCTTTGATAGCAGACCATCTCTATTTGCTAGCCCCCTAGACCTTTCAGCTTCCCATCCCCTCAAAGAAAAAAGGCCAACTGTAGAGTCAGGATATTACCACCTGCTACACAGATTCCCTCCTTGGAGAAGGAAGGACTCCACAGCCTGGCTGGGACCCCTCTCAGCCCTGAGGACCAGCATGCTATCCAAGGGCATTACCAAGTGGTGGTAACCAATGGCTCCAGACACGCCTGGGTTCAACCCTTACTCTAGACCTGAGACATGTTACTAACCTCTCTGAGTCTCAGTTTCCCCAATTATGAAGTCAGAGTCACTGTGAGGACTGAAAGGAAAAGCTCACATATAGTTCCTGGCCCAGGATAAATTTTCAACTAGTGGTTATAACTAGACACTGTGTGTCTAGGCTATATCTTTCCTGCTGCGGTGAAAGTTAGCTGCTCAATGAAAGACAGCAACCCCCGGAGAGGGAGGCCTGGCATCACACCCAGCACCTGATGCAGGCCCCCCCATCACTGCTGCCACTGCCTTCCTGAGGACATGTGACTTCCTGTTTTCTAAATTTTTAACCTGCAGTGCCAACTCAGTTGTATCTGAGCCTGGGGGCAGAGCTGGGCAGCAGCAGGACCTTGGGCTCCAGGTTAGAAATGGAAAGGGAGGAAAATCAGGAGGCTGGTTACTCCCATCTGGATCATGGGCTACTGTATTAATATTAATATTGAGTCCATTAGCTCCTACAAACTGAGGACTTACCAGGTACCAAGCCCACACCATTTAACTGTCTCACACCCTGGGAGATAGCTAGAATTAGTCTATGATCACACAGAAGCAGAGCCAGGACTTGGACTCAAGTTGGCTGCCTTCCTAGGGTTTGTCTTACCTGTGATGCTAACTAAAGTGCTTCCTATTAAAGTGGAGACGAGCTGGAAGGGGATGGGATTTGGAAGGCTGTCCTATAGAAATTAGAGGATCGGTATAGTTTGTTCTTCTAAAGGCAGAACTAGGATCAAAGTTATTTTTGAAAGACTGAAAATTAGAACTCTCCACCAGTGATTGGTAGATGGTGAGCTCCCTGTCACCCAAGGTGTTCAAGCAGAGGCCAACAGTACCTGCTAGAGAAGAAATTCTTTTTTTTTTTTTTTTTTTTTTCCTTTTTAGACAGAATTTCACTATGTCGCCCTTGGTAGAGTACCATGGCTCACAGCTCACAGCAACCTCAAACTCCTGAGCTTAAGCAATTCTCCTGCCTCAGCCTCCCAAGTAGCTGAAACTATAGGCGCCCACCACAATGCCCGGCTATTTTTTTGTTGCACTCGTCATTGTTTAGCAGGCCCGGGCCAGGCTCAAATCCGCCAGCCTCAGTGTATATGGCTGGCTCCATAACCACTGTGCTATATGGGTGCTGAGCCTAGAGAATAAATTCTTACAAAAGGTGGGAAGCTCTCTGGATGAGGGAAAGCCCAGAGGCACTGGCATAAAGTGGAGAGAGCAGGAACTTTGCATCAGATGCACTCAGGAAATTTCTAGCTGCATGACCCACTGGAACCTCAATTTCCTTTCCTGCAAATAGAAGTGATAATAATTCTGCCCGTCTCAGACAAGGTTGTGGTGAGGATTAAACCAGATTGCAAAAGGACAGAGTTCTCTAAACTGTATGGGGAGTGCAAATGTAAGTTACATCATTATTTTGTGACTTGGGGAGCTCAGAAAATGTCTATGCACTACTGAGCTTCTCCTACAAACTGAGCGCTTTGTACATGTTCATTATTGATTGTACCCTCACACACCCCTGAAAGGTAGGCATCCCCTTCCTGAGTTGGGGAACCTGGCCCACTTCTGTCTCCAGATCTGGTGGGAAGAGGTGGGAGGTGGGAGAATTTGTCTATTCCCACTGCTGCTGGAACCTGCAGAGCCTCTGTTGTGGCAAAGAAGGCCACTCAAGACCTGTGGACTCAGCACAGCTGCTGTGCAGCACACTTCCCCCACATTTTAAGTCAGTCATATTAAATCTCTTCTGCAGACAGGGGGGCTGGAGTTGTCCTAGAACTCCAAGACAGGAAGAGGCACATGTTCTTTCCTCTTCTCCAGTGACCTGTGATATTCTAGGTAAGGAGGGGAAACGACAAAGTGAAATCAAAATACACCGTCTGTGCTTTGCAGAGCCTGTTGGGGGGAACTCCAGGATGTGAAACGTTCACAAGCTGTGACTAAGTGTCAAAGGCAGGCAAACAGCAAGGGCTGTGAATTCAAAGGACTCTGGGTCTCCTGTGACCACAGGTCAGGTCACTGAAGGCAGAGGGTTAAGAAAAGTACCCAGAGTCAGGAGACCTGTAATCCTGCCAGCTTTGCCGCTAACCTGCAGGTGTTCTCTGGAGAAGTTGCTTCCTCTTCTATGAATCTTCTATGAATTCTCAGCCTATGAATTCAAATTCAATCTGACACAAGAATTTTAGAACTTCAAATAAGAGAATCCTTACTAGTTAGACGTGAGGGAGTCCGGCAGATGCCCAGCTCCTAGACAAGATTTGCCAGAGGAAGATCCTGGCTACAGGGGAAGGTGGGCGTGGTGTGTTTGTGACTTATGATAGAACCAACTTGATTAAGACCTAACAATACTTTTCACAGCAGTTTATAATCTGGTCTGAAGACAGATGATACAATTCAGATACATTTCTCTTGCAGAGATCAGATTCTGTAAGGACAGGTGCCTCCCCCAGGGTGCCCTCTAGAGCCTCAGAATCTTCCTGTTAACAGTCAGTGCTGTGAAACTTCCTACACACAAGGCTTTTATGAAGATGGCAAAAACACTATCTAGCGCACTCTCACCAACCAGCCTCACAACATTTTTAGAAGCAATGAAACACCTGGCCAGATACTTTGTATCAGCTCCAGCTGCCCCTGGGGGCTCCTGTGGGTGTCTCATGTGGCCTATTCCAGGAATCCTGCTACAAGGCAGGAGGGCACCAGCTTATATGTACCTGCTTACAGTAAGAATCGTGACAGTAACTAACATAATGGTACACGTATACTTATTGGGGCCCTCACCCCATTAAAATTACCTTATTTAATCCTTACCCCAGCCGGGCCCAGTGGCTCATGCCTGTAATCCCAGCACTCTAGGAGGTTGAGGCAGATGGATCACCTGAGCTCAGGAGTTTGAGACAGCCTAAGCAAGAGTGAGACCCATTTCCACTAGAAATTTAAAAACTGAGGCAAGAGGATCACTTGAACCCAAGAGTTTGAGGTTACTGTGAGCTATAATGCCACATCACTCTGCCAAGGGCTCAGTCTCAAAAAAAGAAAAAGAAAAAAAAAATCCTTACCCATAGGAATTTATCATTTTTAATCCTTACCACCACCTGACATGGGTAATGTTATTATCCCCGTCTTACAGAGGAGAAAACCAAGACTTAGAGAAGTTCAGTAATACTTAGTTCAGAAGTACACAAAAATTAGCGTATAAGGGCGAAAGCTTTAATTTTCTTCTTCCTCTCTGTGACTGTGAAATCTACATGTGATGCAGGGTATGGCGGCCTCCCCATGGCTGTGGGCTCCGACTTAGTTAGCGGCACCTGTGTAAAGTTGCAGCTCTGAATCACCATCCTGGCAGTGCAATGAAATCCCCAGGCCCAGGTCCCGGCCCGACCCAGGCCACTTAGATGGAACCTCAGGGAAAAGGGTAGTGGGAGGGAGTCTGTATGAGAAGCCTTGCTCAGTCTCTGGGTCACCTTTCATATGCTGGAATTCTCCAGGGTGCTATGAACCTGGAGTGGAGACAGTAGCATGAACTGAAACAGCCTCTCCAGTTGTACACAAAGCAGCCACATGCAACTCCCTGAATACCTCTTAGGAAGCAGGGGCTCACGTTGCAATGGAATGCAGTAGATAAATGACCCAGGTGCACGAGTGGCTCAGGGAAGGAGGCAAAGAAGTCTCTGCTTTGGGGTGGGAGGAGGGGGACAGGCAAGAAGCTGGCACCAGGAGGGCACCAGGATACCTTTGAGCTGGCATCCTGGAAAACTGGCTGCTGCCCCAGGGAAGCCCCTGTCCCCTGTGCGTATATAGCCTTAAGCCCACAAGGCCACGGGGGACTCAGAAGACCCTACCCAAACATTACACATCATTGTCTTCATCGAGGAAGTAGTAGCCCTGTTATTTACAAAAGCACCTACCAAGCATTACCTGATTTGATTCTCACTGCAACCCCAAGGTGGCTAGGATTACCCTAATTACATAGATAGGGAAACTGAGGCCCAGGGAGGTGAGTTGATTTGTCCAAGACCACACAGCTAGTAAGTGGCAGAGAAAGTCCTAGAACCCACCTGCACTATTCTAACATCCCCTGGCACAGAGAAGATACCCAATGAGTATTTCATCAGTTATATAATTCAATTTTTTTCTGTGTCACTGTGTGGAGCTTTCTGGGCCTTCCTCAGGACCATCCCTCCCAGCACAGGGGGACAGAGGACAGGGAAGGTCCACTCCCCTCCCATGAAGTATGCTGAGGTTAATACGCTCTTTGCTACCCCACTACACATAGCCTACTTGTCATTGGTCATAAAATCATGCTGCTCTTAAAAAGAAAGAAAACCTGTCCCTATTACTTATCTCCAGGGAGGCTCCCAATTCTTCTGCCCCCCACCGCGCTGACTCTGCACAACACGAAGAAATATTTCTTCTTATTTGTGCTAAATTTACTGCCCTGTAATTTTTCTGTTCTCATTTTCTGTGACAGGCAGCTGGGCGATTTTCTCCCAGCTTTTATTCTGAGTCTCAACCAGGCCCGTAAATCGCTGCTGCCATTTCTTCTCCAGTCCCCAAAGAAAAAATTATCCGAGCTGTGGTGGCCTTCAAGGGAGGCCGGCTTGTCTTTCAGAGGCGTTTGGATTTTCCCTTGGGTCATTGGGGAGTTGCAGCACTGCGTCAGGGCCAAACGGCAGACACACCTCTCTCCCTGGCCACCCCTTCCTCATTGCTGAACCGCCCTCTCGCTGTATCAGAGCAGCCTGCGCTCTGATGTCAGGGGTGGAGGAAGAAGTAAAAACGCAGAAGGTGCAACCATTGGTCTCACGGGCTCATGGCCTAGCTGCAGAAGCATCTCAGAGTCCTCCTGAGTTATGTTTGGAGAGTGCTTGGTGGGCTGCAGGCTCTTGCACCTACATCACTACTCTGAGTTTTCCCTAGGGGCTCAGGTGGTGGGGTAGAGTCTGATTTTGAGGGGTGTTGAGTGGAGGGTGCAGCTAGCAAGGTCAGTGCTAGAAGAGAAATCAGCTTAGAATGTCAGGGAGGGAGGAAAGTACAGGTGTGTTCAAGGAAGAATGGAGTGTAAAAGACAGGAACAGGAGGAGCAGGGTGATGGAAAGGCCTGGACTTTCAGGCTGGGGCTGGCAAAGCAGAGCCCCAACACAGCTGGACAGGCAGTATGGATTCTTCTCTAGAGGCTGGGTCATCAGTGATCTCTGAGCAGGGTTTGCAGGACATTTATGGAGAGATTAGCTGCCTGGAGCCAGGAGTGGTCCTGAACTGGGGCTGGAGTCAAAGGCTTGAGGACAAAGTGACTCAGCATGGTTTGGGTGGGGATGCTGTGGGCAGCTTTGAATTATCTGCTTCCATGGCTTGTGGGAGAATCCAAAGCAACATGTCGCTGGGAAGGGTAGACAGGGTGGGCCTGGGGGCAGGGGTAGGGGTTGGAGACACTGTTGGGGCTCAGGAGTCCTGCCTTGTGCTTACTGTGTGTTCTAAATCTGAAGTCCTTAGTGCCTCAGTTTCTGTGTATTGCTGGTTGGAGGATCTGATGATAATTACATTTCAGGCAGAGTCTGGGACCGAGTAATCACAGGTGAAATGTAATAGTTTTCACCCTCTTTAACAGAAGCAGCAGCTGAAAGAGGGTAAATAATTTCCCTCAAACTGATGAGGCTATGACAGCACTTCAGCACACAGTGTCCATTCCCTCAGCCCTAACAGGCCCGCAGACAGCCACCAGGGGACGCCCTGGCCTAGGGAGACACCCACGCTGGCGGGACTGGCCTTGGGACCTCTGCTCCCCAGGCAGAGGTGGAGAAAGAGATACAGCAACCCTGTTTTACAGACTGAGTGGCTACACACTTAGCTGGTAGGAAATAGAGTTAAAACTAAAATCTGCATCTGCTTGTTCACAGGGCAGTGATCTTTCAAATACAAATGCTAACTTTTATTTAACCAGAATATTTGTCACACCTATCTCCCCAACACATGGTACACCAATGTCAGTGCCAACTAAATAAATGTACATTCACTACAGTTTGACAAAGTTCAAAATGGCAGTAGGGGTTAGGGTCCTATTCTCTCCCTGTGAGTAGGCTTGAGAGGCCACACACCTTAGTCCAGGGGGCACCATTCATCCAGACATTGGCATCTTCCCAAGGCTTCCAGGGTTCATGGTTCACACAAGGGCTCACACGTAGCTGGGCTCCCATGCCTCCAGGGGATAACTTCACTTTCCCACCTCCTCACCTGCCTTCCCATCTCCCAGGGTCTGTGGTCCTACCAGGTGCCACATCTGCCTTGGGGCAGTCTAGGACTCCCAGGAGCTAGTCCAGGAGGGTTGTGATCAGGGTGAGGTATGGGGATTGGATGTAATCTTGTCATGATTTCTCCTTGTAGGACCATATGGGGGTGATGGGGATGTGTTCTAGTCACCCTGGGCCTGGTTGACTAGCTTTGTCTCTTGGTACAGATGCACAGAGCTTCGGCCTGCTGGATCCCAAACTCTGCTACCTGCTGGATGGAATCCTCTTCATCTATGGTGTCATTGTCACTGCTTTGTTCCTGAGAGCAAAGGTGGGTACCACTGGGCACTGGGAGGAGGAAGTGGTCTCACCCACTTAGTGGATGTTCAGAGGGGCCTTGGCCTTGGAAAGTCTCAGGCTAGGGTGGTACCTGGGGCTTAGTACTCACCAGCGAAGCAGGGACCAGTCAGGTGTGCACACTGGGCAGGTTTGGGAGCCTGGGGGTGGGGCTATGCCAGACAGGGTAGAGGGAGAGCCTGGTACCAGGCGCCTCAGTGAAGAGCCTACAGAGGTGTGCACATCAGAGTGTCCCAGGGCAGGGGATATGCTGTTAAGAAAGGGGCTTACGTGTAGGCAATTAAGAGCAGGGAAGTGGGGGGACTGTGGCCTCTTCCTGGGTCCTGCTGTCCAACTGCTAATGTCAGTCTTTCTCCTGAAACCTCAGCATCCCCATCATTCAATGGGAGAGTCGACCCAGAGTAACTCTCCCAAGCCCTGGTGCCTTGAAGACCTTGCATTTCTCAGAAGGGCTGGGCATGGTGTGGACAGACAGTTGAAGGATTTAGAGGAAGGGGGAGACTCCGGTTCCCTCCATCACTTCTGCGCTCTTCAAGCCATTTCTTTTTCGAATTTTTATTTTTATTTTTATTTTTTTTGAGACAGAGTCTCACTATGTCACCCTTAGAGTGATGTGGCATCACAGCTCACAGCAACCTCCACCTCTTGGGCTTAAGCAATTCTCTTGCCTCAGTCTCCCAAGTAGCTGGGACTGCAGGTGCCTGCCACAACACCTGGCTATTTTTGTTGCTGTGGTTTAGCTGGCCTGGGCTGGGTTCAAACCCACCACCTTCGGTGTATGTGCCTGGCGCCATAACGACTGTGCTATGGGTGCTAGCCTCTTTTTCGAATTTTAAATTTTGGCATAAGATTTTATTTGAAAAACGGAATCTTACTGACATTTTTTAAGTTTAAAAAAGCTCCCCTAAGATGATTTCTAAGGTTGTTTTCAATGCTCTGAATCTGTAAGACCCTGCAGTAACTCTGGATGAGGCGGCAGGAACTGAACACAGTGAGGACATAAGCTTCAGGGCGGATGCTCAGGCCCCGAGGCCAGCACCCAGCCACCCGGCCTGGGTGCCTCCAGGTTACGCGGCACAGAAAGCACTTCACCCCAGGGGTCAAGATTGGAGTCTAGAAGACGGGACCTTGTGTGTCCCTCATCCACCCTGGACTGTCCTCAGCCTCTCTGGAAAAGGGCCCTGGAGTATCCACCTGACTCCGGGAGAGCGGCCACGAGTCTGCACCTCTGCGCACGCGCACGGGGGCTTGCCGGGGACGCCAAGGGGCCCCGGGAGGCGGACGCGCGTGTCACAGGTGGGAGGAGAAAAAACAGTTGAGCTGAGAAAAAGGGCTGCCACGCCCGGGCCCGGCAAGGGCTGAGCGCCCGCTGTTTGCTGTCAGGGAGGGGAGCCGGGCTGTCCCTCGGGTGGCCGCGGAGCAGTAATGCGCGGTGCTCTCTTGTGTTCCAGTTCAGCGGGAGCGCAGACGTCCCCGCGCACCAGCAAGGCCAGAACCAGCTCTACAACGTAAGTCAGCCTCTCCGCAGACCCACGCGGAAAGGAGGGACAGTCCTCTGCTGGGACGTAGGGGACCACGCCGGCTGGAGTCTCGGCGTTAGATCTGGCCCGCGGCTATCAGCTCTTGGACGCAGCCGCAACTTGTTTAACCTCAGTTTTCTAACCCCTAAAATGGGAATCGTCACTGCTGATGGGGGCGCTTCGAGGACCACACACGCTTAAAGGGTTTTATGAATGGGCCGCGCTGGTGGCTCTTAATAAAACCCCTGCCTCCCAGGAGCCCTCGGCCGGCAGCAATTTGCGAAGGCTGGAGGGGGCGGAGAGGAAATGTCTTAGAATCTTCACAGCCGAGATGGAAGCGCCTGCGGCTGTGCAGTGGGACTGGGGTTGAATCCATCTCCCTCTCCAAGCCCCAGTTTCTTGACTTGCTCATGACAACGTTGTTAGTGACCAGCATATAGTAAGAAAAGCACTTTGAGACGGTCCACCCGCAAAGCACCGTGTGGTCTCAGAGATGGTGGCGTCCAGATGGACCAGTCTCTCCCCGTTTCTTGTGCGCCACCAGAGAGAGGGAAACCACCTGGCCCCGTCCTCCTGAGGTTCCTCTTTCCCAGCCTAACATTTTCCTGTTTGTTTTAGGAGCTCAATCTAGGACGGAGAGAGGAGTATGACATTTTGGATAAGAGACGGGTCCCCGATCCTGAAATGGGAGGGAAGCAGGTAGGGACCCGCTTTCTCCGCCTCTGTGTGTATATGTGTGTGTGTGTGTGTGTGAGGGGGGGGGCACGGGGCGGCTCTGGGGGACCCCTCAGCACCAGCGCGGTCTGTAACCAGACAGGATGCTAACACGTGTGGGGCTCGGGCAAGAAGACGGGTGGAGACCCACCTGCGGCTGCCCCTTCCTACCTCCTTGCTTCCATTCTGGATCTCAAGGGGCCTCATGCCTGTAAGTGGCCCCCCAATTCTCATGTCTCAGCTCCACGCACCTCCCCTCCCCTCCCTGGCCACCTTGAGAGCACACATGGTGGCCCCGTCTGCCCCGGAGGGGAGACCTGGTGAAGAAGAGGCCCACCCAGCCAAGACCACTGGACAAGGAGCATGGCCAGGGCGCCAGACTTGGTGGCTCTGTTGTCTTGGCTTTATAGATTCTGCACCTTGGGGGGAGGGAAGCCACTAGATGAGGCCAGGGTAGGGTCCTCTTTTCTTCCGCCTTCATCCTAATTATATATATATATATTTTTAAATAGGGTCCAAAGTGGAGTTTGTGATTTTTTTAATACAATGTGGGATGATTAATACATGGCAAATATTTAACATTTTTTTTGTTATGAGAACATTAGAAATTTACTCTCAGCAATATTGATTGACACGTATAATTATTAGCTACATTCAGTGTGCTGTGTTATTGATCTAATCTAAAAACAAAAGTCAGCCTTATTCCTGCAGTGTAACTGAGGCTGTGTACCCTGTGACTGCCATCACCCCACCCATCCTGCTCTTTGCTTCTAGGAGCTCCACTGTTTGAGATTCCGCATGTAGGTGAGAGCATGCAGGCTTTGTGTTTCTGTTTGGCTTACTTCCCTTAGCATAAGGTTCTCCCATTCTATCCATGTTATTGCAAGTAACAGAGTTTCTTCCTGCCTTAAGGCTAAATAATATTTCATTGTGCGTACGAACCACATTTTCTTTATCCATTCATCCCTGATGGACACCTGGGTTGATCCCAGATCTCAGCTGTTGTGAGTAGTGAGGCAGTGAACATGAGAATGCAGGTATCTCTTCAACAAACCGATGTCAAATCTTTTGGGTAAATATACCCAGAAGCGGGGTTTTGGGATCCTATGGTAATTTTATTTTTAGTTTTTTTAGGAAACTCCATACAGTTTTCTATAATGGTTTTGCTAATTTACATTCCCATCAGAGTATGCAAAAGTTCCCTTTTCTCCACATCCTCTCCCAACACTTGTCTTGTCTTTTTGATAATAGACATCCTAATAGGTATGAGGCGATACCTCCTTGTGGTTTTGATTTGCATCACCTGTTTTTTCATGTATCTTGTAATTATTCTTATGTCTTCGTTTGAGAGATGTCTATTCAGCTTCTTTGTCAATTTCTTAAGTAATTTACTTTTGTCTATAGAATTGTTGTGTGCCTTATATATTTTAGATATCAATCCCTTATCAGTTGTATGCCTTGCAAATATTCTCTCTCAATTTGTAGATCATCTTTTCACTCTGTTAATTGTTTCCTTTTTTTTTTTTTTTTTTTTTCTGAGATAGAGTCTCACTTAATCACCCTGAGTAGAGCACCATAGCTCAGTGCCACAAACTCTTGGGCTCAAGCCATCCTTTCACTTCAGCCTTTCAAGTAGCTGGGACTACAGGTGCCCACCACAACACCTGGCTTGTTTTTCTATTTTTAACACAGATGGGCTTTCACTCTTGCTCAGGCTGGTGTCAAACACCTGAGCTCAGATAATCTACCTGCCTCAGCCTCCCAGAACGCTGGGATTACAGGTGTGAGCCACCATGACCAATTGTTTCCTTTGATGTACAGAAGGTTTTTATTTTCATGTAATCCCATTTGTCTATCTTTGCTTTTGTTACCTGTGCTTTTGAAGTCAAAGGTAAAAAAATGGTTACCCAGACCAATGTCCTAGAGTTTCTCTCTATATTTTCCTCTACTAGTTTTATAGTTTCAAGACTTATGTTTAAAAGCTGGACATGGTGGCACATGTCCGTATTCCCAACTACTTGGGAGGCTGAAACAAGAGGATCACTTGAGCTCAGGAGTTGAGGTTGCAGTGAACTATGATGATGCCACTGTACTCTAGCCCAGGCAACACAGCAAGAACAAGTCTCAAAAACAAAACAAAAATAAAACAAAGACTTATGTTTAAGTCTTTAATCAATTTGAAGTGGATTTTTGTAAGTAGTACAAGGGTCAAATTTCATTGTTTTCCACATGTATATTCAGTTTTCCCAACACTATTTATTGAAGAAACCGTCCATTTCCCATCGTACATTCTTGGCACCTTTGTCAAAGATCAACTGACCATAGGTGGGTGGACTCTCTTCTGGGCTCTCTATTCTGTTCCAGTCATTGGTCAATGTGTCTATTTTTATATCAGTACCATGCTGTTCTAATTACTATCACCTTGTAGTATAGTTTGAAATCAGATAGGCTAGTGTGATGCCTCCAGCTTTGTTCATTTTGTTCATGATTGCCTTGACAGTTTGGTTTTTTGGTCATTCCATATGTATTTTAGCATTTTTCTATATCTATGAGAAATGGCATTGGAATTTTGATAGGGATTGCATTGAATTTGTAGATTACTTTGGAGAGCATGAATGTTTTAACAATATTAATTCTTTCAATTGATGAACATGGGATATCTTTCCATTTATCTGTGTCTTTTTCAATTTCATTCATCAGATAGTTTTTAGTTTATAGGTCTTTCACCTTTTTGGTTACATTTATTCCTAAGGTATTTTATTTTATTTAGCCATTGTACATGAGATTATTCTCTTGATTTCTTTTTCAGAAAGTTCGTTGTTATAGAGAGATGCTACTAATTTTTGTGTGATTTTGTATTCTGCAACTTTATTGAATTCCTTGTTCAGTTCTAACAGGTTTTTTTTTTTTGTATGTGTGTGAAATCTTCAGGGATTTCTATGTAGAAGATCATGTCATCTGCAAATAGGGACAATTTAACTTCTTTCTTTCTGATTAGATACTTTTATTTCTTTCTTCTGCCTAATTGGTTTGGATGGGACCTCTAGTACAATATTAAACAGCATTGTTCAGAGTGGGTATCCTCGTCTTGTTTCAGATTTTATTATTATTATTGTTTTTGAGACAGTCTTACTTTGTCACCCTCAGTAGAATGCTATGGCGTCACAGCTCACAGCAACTTCCAATTCTTGGGCTTAAGCAATTCTCTTGCCTTAGTCTCCCATGTAGCTGGGACTACAGGCACCCGCCACAACACCTGGCTATTTTTTGTTGCAGTTACCACTGCTGTTTTAGCTGGCTGAGGCCGGGTTCAAACCCACCACCCTCGGTATATGGGCTCCACAGGTGCAGCCCTTGTTTCAGATTTTAGAAGAAAAGCTTTCAACTTCTCCCTGTTGAATATAATATTAGCTGTGTGTTGTGGCCTTTATTGTGTTAAAGTACATTCCTTTTATACCTAATTTGTTGAGAGTTTTTAACATGAAAGGATGTTGAATTTTGTCAAAGGCTTTTTCTGCATCTAGTGAAATGATCATGTGATTTTGTCTGCACTGTGTTAATGTGGTCTATCAAATTTATTGATTTGTGTATGTTGAACCATCCTTGCATCCAGAGAGAAATCTCATTTGAGAGGGCATGCAATCCTATCAATGTGTTGTAGAACTTGGTTTGTTAGACTCATCTAAAGAGCAGGGCTTAGGACAAAGACTGGGGCCACCTTTGGCTTGGTGCTGCCAGTGGCTCTTGATGTTTCTGGTCACAAGTGTCTATCAGCCCCTGTCCTCTGAGCCTCTGAGCCCTTTTCCAGGCATGTTGTTGCTCGACTAAGTGGGCTGTAAAGACGTCACTGGTGTTCTTGATCACTCCTCGCCCCATCCTCTAGGTGCGGCTCTTCTCTCCTCCTCTTGTCTGCACTAGGAGGACATGGGGCACCTCTCTGTTGGACCTGCCTAGCAGTGTCTGGCCCTGCTCCAAATGAGGGTACCTGGTGCCTACTGTTGTCAGCTATAAGTCCCACTTGTAAGGTTTTCATCAGCAAACATTCCCATGGTCTGTTCTGGGCAATCTTGGGTTCGGTTGGGTCCTTTGGGGAGGGTGAAGTATACATTCAAGAATGTAACCAAGTATGAGCTGTGTGGTACTGTGGCCCCATGGCGGCCTGGCAAGGCTGGGGAGCCTGGGGAGAAGAGGGACTGGGGCAGTGGGAGTAGGATGTGGCTCTCGTGGCCTGGATTCGCCTTTCTTTGCCCATAACTTTGTCCTCTTTGTCTTTCCTAGCAGAGAAGGAAGAATCCTCAGGAAGGCCTATACAATGTGAGTAGAGAAGCTTTCACATTTTACCTTGGAAGGTTGGAGGGAAGGGCTGAAGGGGGGCTCTGGATGATATTTTTATCCAGACCTTCCCTTCCCTGGGTCAAGTAATGTCTTACCTGCTTGCTGCCTACAGTAGCACCTGTTTCTAGAAAGATCCCTTCACTGAGAAGTGACAATTTATCTTCCCTCCTTTTGCCTTCCCTCTGCCCCCCTATGCCTACTGCTGGAGGTCCTAGGCTGGTCAGCCTGGGGTGTAAGGGTTACAGCAATGTCAAGCTGGTGGGCCCCTCTGAGGGCTGGAGGGTTCTCCTGAGTGTCTTTTCACTGGTCAACCTCACCATCCTGGGAGTGAACCTGACTGTCCTTCTTAGCCCATTGATCTGGGTCTGCCACGCAGGGTCCCCTTGCAGGTGGTAGCCTGTAGCCTTCTTTAAATGGGTCGCCAAGGTCCCTCCTCAGTGGGGTGGGGTGGTTCCCTGGTGTTGGCTGTGTGAAGTGACAACGTGCTCAAATATATGATTCTGGGGGCTCCAGGCATTGTAGAGCCCTTGTATTGTCCAATCCTTGGCCTTTGTCTAGAGTGTCACATCCTGTCCTTTTGAGCCCTAACCTGAGGTTCTCAGCTCAGGGCAGAGGGCTGGCAGCTCAGAGGAGATTCCAAGGGGCGGAGGACAAGAGAAGGAGGGGGGTGGAGCTGGTTGTGGGTAGAGAAATTTGTGTGAATAAGATTTAAAGCCTTGATTGTGGGAGCCCCTTGCCTACCTGGGAATCAAGGGGCTCCCTCTTGCAGGAACCCACTGTCTTCTGCATTAGTCAGTAAAATCAGAGTCTCACCCCTCTTCTCCAGGCGCTGCAGAAAGACAAGATGGCAGAGGCCTACAGCGAGATTAAGGTAAAAGGCGAGGTGAGTGTTGCTCTTCCTTAATTCCAAAGGAGTTCCTTGTGGTCTTCTGGACACACCTGCCACAGACCTTTCCCATCCACTCTATAAATCCCATCTGCGAAAGCCAATGTGGTGGCCGCCATAGGGGAAGGTAAACCCAGGTCTCACCCAGGTGGACAGTATATAAGAAACTAGGGCTGATCCTCTTTCAGGATCGAAAACCAAATCTAGATTTGTGAAGCTTTGCAAAAACAGGTCACTTTTAATAAGCATTGAGAGTGTTATGTGTGTTCAGACTCAGGACTGCCGGGCCCAGGCAAAATGAAATGTGGGGTCCCTTGTTCACAAATGATTAAGAATTTCAAAATAGTGACGGTGAAGCATTGCACCCTCCTAGGCAGGAGCCCTCTGTTGTTTTATTTAATTCTTACAATAACCTGGTGAGAAACATGTGCCCTGCCAGGCACAGGTGGTTAAGTAACTTACCCAAGGGTCACACAGCTAATAAATAGGGGAACCAGGATTTTTTTTTTGAGAGTTTTGCATTGTTGCCCTTGGTAGAGTGCTGTGGCATTATAGCTCACAGCAACCTCAAACTCTTGGGCTCAAGCAATTCTCTTGCCTCATCCTCCCAAGTAGCTGGGACTATAGGCGCCTGCCACAATGCCTGGCTATTTTTACTACGAGGCCTCACTCTGCCTCAGGTTGGTTTCGAACCTGTGAACTCAGGCAATCCACCCACCAAGGCCTCCCAAGTACTGGGATTACAGGCATGAGCCTCTGCACCCAGCCTGGGAGTCAGGATTTGAGCTGACTATGTCAGAGCTGTGACTGTTCAGTTCAGAAGGGCTCATTGCCAGGCCCAGCAAGCTTTGACAACCAGGCAAGAATTTAAGAACTGAAGGGAAGCCCATTCCCTCCAAGCAGTGAACAACATAGCCAGACCCAGGGGAACCAGATCCTAGTAATCTGATATTTGTGAGTATCTGAACAGGGCCAAGCAAAACCAGGTCCCTCTGAGAGCAAGGCCTCGGAGAGGCAAAGGTGTGGATTGGGGCCTGAGGGATCTGACAGGGGTATTGCTGGGAGACAAGTCACCCCTGACTTTCTGGGGACTTTTGAACAGAAAAGCCACTGCTGACTGCCTGACTTTCTACTCCTTTTCTCATTTCACTTCCAAAGAACCAGAGGAGGAGAGGCAAGGGACATGATGCCCTGTACCAGGTACGAGCTGCCAAGTTCCTTCTGGTGGGGTGTGGGGGGCATCTGACAGGGGGCAAGATCAAGGCTCCTGCGTTTTGTTTGTTGGTGGTACCAGTTTTGCCAACAGCTGGGCAGGGCAAATGCAGGGCACCCATTCTGGCCAGTAGTGACTCCATGGCCAGTAAATCCTTGGGGTAGGGTGGGACTGGGCCATTCAAGCAAACTGCTTGGCTTCAGCCAGGAGGCTGCGGCAGCCACGTGCACGGTTTCACCATGCCAGGCAGAACAGCGGCTGCCAGGAAGGTGTGTGGTCTCCCCAAAGGTGCAAATGTAGGCAAAGGACACCACTCGAGTGATTTCCTGCCTCTCTGCCCACTGCTTTGAGCCCTTCCTTGCAGAAACCTGGCTCTGCCTTGTATCCTTAGACCTAGTAAGATGAGAGGAAGGGTGGGAAGATGGAGGAAAAAAACAGCTAACTTCAAAAGGAAAATGATATTTCAGTCAGGTGTCTGGTTTATGCAAATCAGTGCAAATCATTATGCAAAGGAAGCACAGTCAACCCATTTCTCTAAAACATGATCTCTAAGGTTCTCATCTCTCCTCCTGGCTCCACTGGGCGGCTCACAGTTCGCTTTTCTGACTCCAGAGTGTCATGATGCCCGCTTGGCTGAGTTGAGGGTAGCGTCGGAAAGGCGTTAGAAACCTGCCTGTGTGTGGCCGCTGTTCCTCCCCCTCCTTCCTGGCCCCTGGCTGGACCAGAAAGAAGCGTTCTAGCAGATTGGGACCAGCCTTGCCTACCTATGCCCTGACAAAGAATGTACCAGAATAGTGGGGCTTGGAAAAGGGGTGCATGGAAGAGGGCTGAGGCCCAGGAGTCCCCATTCTCTCCCTGTGACAAGTCCAGGCTGCTTGTGGGCCCAGGTACCAGGGACGGCAGCTTCTCCAGAGCAAGCCTGGCCTTTCCCTTAATTCCAGCTCCATATTAGAGGTGGGAGACACCCCCTCCTCTTTGTTCTGACAGGAAGTTGGCTGGGCCCAAGCGCTGTAGCGCATGGCACTTGGGAAGCTGGGAAGAGGAATGAGAATTTAGCTGGGGAAGAGTTCCCACAAGGCCACTCTGAGCAAGGGCACAGACCCATGTCCCCTGCAGTCCTCTCAGCCCAGACTCCTGCCTGTGGGGTGAGGGGAGTCTTCCTGGGAGCTGGGTGGGAGGGCACATCTGTTGGCTCTGCTTGGTTCCTGCCTACACAGGCTCCTGACCCAGACTCTTCTCTTCTGATTTGTTTTCACAGGGGCTCAGCACAGCCACCAAGGATACCTATGATGCCCTCCACATGCAGGCGCTGCCCCCTCGCTAGCAGCCAGGGATTGCAACCCTCACAGGCCAGACCTGTAGACGCCCAGATTGTGACACGGATAAAGCATTTTCAACTCAGTTCACTCGTATTTCTTGACCACCCAAGTATTCCTCTTTGTGACTAGGATGCTTTGGTCAGATCCGATTCCAAACCATCAGAACCAGAACCTTGCCCCTGGACTCTTTTAGGGGAATGCATGGCCTGGGGAGTCTTGGGACTTCTGGCTTGCTGGTGACCATAAGCAGACGCTTCTCCTGGCGGCCCCGGGCTGTCACTGGGAGATGTCCCTGCACTGTCACTGGGAGGCAGCCACACTCCCTGTCACAGCTGAGTTTTTGATTCTGCGCTTTGTAAAGTCCCCAGATGCTAGCACATGTCCTAATAGTCGCTGTCGTCCAGTCAGTATTTGAGTGGCTTTGCTCTGCTGTGAATTTGGTTTCTGTTGTCCGACTTCCCCTTCTTTTAGGGTAACATGTAACAGGGCTGTGTTACACCTACCTATGAAAGGGATGGGCATTTGGGAAGGGGCAAGTGGCCAGCGGGGAAGGTACGGGGCAGTGGGGAGGTGACAGAGAGCCAGCCACGTCCCGTGAGGGCAGCCAGGGGCCTCCTTCCATGAGGCCTACATTCCACATTCGAGCATGTGTACCGGGCACTACGGGGCTGGAAGATGAACAAGACTGTCTCTGAGTTGTGCACAAACTGGTATAAAAAACACGATGTCATTACACAACATGAACAGAGCATGCGGGAGCAGAAGGCGGGCAGTGAGCCTGTGTTCTTCCCGGCCCCCGGGTCGCCTGGGACTTGCAGTGAATGAATGTTGTCAGCCCTTCACTGTGAAGACCTTGAGGGAAGACCCTGCACCATGAGACCTGGCAGAATCCCAGTGGACGGTGGCACGTGGCACGTTGGGAAAATCCTCAGTCAACCTGCCTGGAACATTGCTGTGTAATTAAAGGGCACATGACTGTGAAAGGAGAAGCCTCTCTGCTCGACTTGGTTTTAATTTATACTGTACTGGTTTGCTAAGGCCTCACTATTTTGCATAATAAAAAATGCTTCAGTGAAAACTGCTGCTGTACTCTAAGCTTTGTCTCAAGCCTGTAGTGACAATTTAATCATCAGGACATAAGCAGGTTGCCCTTGGGGGAAGGGATCCCAAACTGCTGGAATCAGTGAACAGGACAGCTCCTCCAAACAGGCAGGTGAGCACAGGTCCCCGTGGCCCAGAAGGCTGCCACGAGGACAGTGTCACACGGTGCAAAGTGAGCAGGGGTGGTATACTGTCAGGAGGGTCCTCAGCCTCACGAGAACCAGAGCGGGCCATGGGAAAGGAGCCTACAGCACGGCGCCCAGCTTGTGGCACAGGAAAACATGCAGGAGAGGCCACCCTCACATTCAGATGTCACCAAGAAGCGGCACATGAGCAGAGGGTGTCCAGGAGTTACCCACAGCAGCTGACACCACAGCCCAATCTACCTCAGTCCATGGGTTTAGGGGAATGGTAGAGAACAACAGAGGTGTTTTAGGTCAGTTTCTCTCAGGCAAGCTGGCCCTGTCCCTGGCAGTATATCCGCTAATGGCAGTGGCTGCATATAAGGTCCTAGCTCATCAAGCGTACCCATTAACATTCCATACAGACTTCGATTTTTTTCAAAACAGAAGTCAAAGACCGTGACTGTTTGAAAATTTGGGATTCCAACTGGAGCAATGCCCTTCACTACTAGGCAGGTGTCAGGTGTAACAACTCACAGGCCACTAAGCAGAGAAGGCATTTATTTGACTTAGAACTTGGCCTCAGAAAAACTCTGCTGGTTGCTGGGATTTTAAAACTGAAGGCTGGCTTATCTGCTAGTGAAAGTGAGCAAGCCTCATACCCAGGGGTTGTGCTAGACCTGTTTCAAGGTTAGCGAAGTTATATACAGGCTGTGTGACCTATATGGCTAGCTTGAAAATAAGAGAGTTTGACCTAATTCTGCCAAGAGTACATCTCATGAAGCGAGGAGGGAAGCTGGCAGTGAGCTGTGGTGCTGCAGTTAACCCAGGCTGCAGGGCATTTCAGGCCACATGTGTAGTAGCTACAGTGAACCAGGGGTGGATGGGACCAGCAGGCATGCTCAGAGAAGCGGGACTGTGAAACCAGTTTCTGACAGTGAAGCCCCGGATGCAAGGTGAGAGATACCCCTGAAATCCCTAGGATCCCTGCCCTTCCTGAGGTCTGGCAGTGCCCTCTCCAAAGCACAGCTGTATTCCCTCCATCCCAAGACACTGCTGATTCTAAGACAGGATGAACCATCAAGTTATTTCAAGGGAAGAAACATTGTGTTAAATAATATCCACTGTAAAATGCAGTTTTGTTTCATTTGTCAAAATGTGAAGATGTGTCCTAGAATTAAGGAAACAGAGAATGTTACTTGCTGAGGAACCAAGACACATATAAAGATGCTCAATAACTGCAAAAGTGCATTGCTTCAATGTCATTAAATTCACAGGTAGGAGGTAGGTATTTCTGATAACTTTTCTTTCTATGGTACGATTCAAGGTAATTCTTAGAATAAGACTCAAGGTTCCTGGTTCCCAGGACTCCAGTGAACAGAGTTGATATTTAAAACACCAAAATCAGCCCTGGCAGGGAAAAAAGGGCACATGATGAATTTATGCTGAGGACAACTCCAGAGGTGAGTTAAAGCCTTATCACTTGGCCACCTGCTTAGCTGTGGACCTTGCTCCATCCACGAATAACCTGAGGGGTGTTGTGGGTGCTTGGTGCTGGCATGTCAGCTATTGATCAACAGCTACTTCTGTGAGCCCATGACTGGGTTCTAAGTGTGATGCCCAATAACTTCAATCCGTAGTCTTTGAAGAGAGAAAAGGCTCCCCACAGAGAAAAGAGTAAGGGCAGACACTACTCATATCAGCTTTGTATCATCCCCGGAAGTGGGTTAGAATCTAACCACTTTTTAAAAAGGACCATAGAGTAACAGAATCCTCTCCTCACTAGTTTATTTCCATTCTCTCAGATGTGATGAGTGGGTTTTGCTTGCTAAAGTCAATTTGTTAAAAACTTGAAATTACTTTAAGGAAATAACTTTACAAATGTAAATGCAAACAATAAATATAAGGGGGGATAGAATGGAAAGGAGTTCTTTTGATGTAGGAGCGGTGGAGAAGAGGACCCAATCTTTGTCTTCCCCTTTTGGTCCCCTTCTAGGACAGCAAGCACATCTCACAACAGCTCTCCCTGTCTATCACCCATCTCAAGGAGAAGACCCATCAGACTGTCGGCACATAACAGGGAACTTCCCAAAGTTCTTCAACAAGCTGCAGCTTTTTCTCTATGGGAAATTTATTTTAGAATTCAAACTTTCCTTTCTATGAGGTCAATGAACCGTATTAAGACACTGAATGCGGACGAGTGCCACGCGCCAGAGGGGCGCCACGCTGTGCATCCTCCAACAGGAGGGCGGGTGCCAAACTCAGGTCAGCTTCCTCGGAGAACGGATGTTCAGGCCTTGGCCAGAAATACTAGAGGGGCACGGCAGCTTCAACAATACATTTGGAAAAGTCGAGTTCAACCTTAGTTCTGCAGTCAAATCCACAGTGTGCTGGGAGCTGTGAAGAGTGCTCTCACAGGATCAATCAAGGTCCTGAGTGTTTGATCACATGAAGCAGCTGGCTTGGACTGCTGCTTAGCTCAGGGCCTCACTAAACCACAGCTAGTGGTTTATGCAGTGACCACAGCTCCCTGCGGAGCCCAGGGAGAAATCTGAAAGGCAAGAGCTTGATGGGGCAGGGAGGTAGAACCAAATGCTTGTGATTCTGGGGTTCCTGAGAGCACCTGCTAGAAAAAATGCCTTGGGAGGCTTGTGTGAGCAGTCTGTGAGGATGCCTGTGTGTGGAGCATCCAGAACACCAACACAGCAACTTCAAAGAAACTCAAACAATGTGAAAACACTTGGAAAATGGTTTAATAATGTTTTACAACAGAAATGAACTGTACAGTTACAGTAAGTTTAATATATATATAAAAAATTACAGCAGACAAATGCATCTACACAAAATCTACCATTTCATTCTTATTCACTATCACCTACACAATCTCTCCCAAGCCTACAGCCCCTGCAGGCAGCCCCAGGAGGGGAATCACAGAAAGGGCACTTTTAAAGAGACAGCACCGTTCATATTCCCCGCCACCTCCTCAGGCCTCAGGAGGTATCATCAGCTAATTCCCCTAAATGTAAAGTTGCTTGTGTTTCAGGTTTTGAAAACCAAGAAAGCATGTGTTTCCCAGGGGCACAGATAACAAGGACCAGCATGCCAAGTTATCAGCTGATTCTTATAAAATATTCCTATCTGAGGGGAATGGCTAAACAGGCGCTCTGGGGCAGTGAGGCTATATGATAGCCACCCAGACTGCAAAGTGATCTAAGGAGAAATGTAGGACTCCCAATAAACTACCTAGGAATTGTCACTGCCTCACAAAGCTGCTGGACAGTTTTAGAAAGAATCATTTACACCACATCTTAAGTTTCCACAAAGAAGAACTCAAACTCACATTTTACATCAAACAGAAAGTTCTGGGAGGCCAAGGGGCCAATTCCCCTCATGTCCCTCCCTTGACAACAGTGGAAAAACACCCCTGAATTAATAATTAAAAAAAAAAACCAAAACAAAAACCAAAAAAAAAAGAAAGAAAGAAAAGAAAAGGTGGGGGAGTTAAGATATTCAAAGACAGAAAGAAAATATCTTTAGAAAAACACGATCACTGTCTCTTTAAAACAAAACAAAATCCCGACTGGGAACAAGAATGGGCAATCCAAATTGACACCTGGCAGAAGATTATTATTGAATATTATGTACACTCGAAACTGTTTCATTTTCTTTTTTATTATGAACACCTAGGCAGTGAAAACTGTTATGTTAATACATACATAGACACACCCAAAACATACAAAAATACTATTATTTCAAACTACTAAGAATAGGACAGTTCAATTATTTTCATGCTATGACTTTAAGAGCATTACACTGAAACAAACAAGAAGTTAAATGACATTTTTTTTTTTTAATATCCCAGAAATATACCAAAATATACATCTAAGCTTTGGAATTATTGAGGTTAGACTAATGCAAGTGCTGGGTAATCGTACTTAATACACAAGTCTAAGGTTCTGCAGGAAAGAAATTATCTTTGGTATCTGCATCAGGCTAATATTATTAACATTTGGATTTTGCTTTGGGATAGAGCTTGTATGACCCTAGAACCAAATACCCCCCTCCCCCAATCAACTGAGATTAAAAAGATCCATGTAAAAAGTTCCTTCATTTGCAATCCCCCCACCCCCCAAGTTAAAAAGTCACAGGCATCTACCTAGCACAAAGGTTGTGAAATACAATGCATAGTTGCACAGTGGTGCTGCAAAAAGGAAACAAAACTGCAATAAAGAGAAATGAAAAGCTTGATAATCTTTCTGCATGTTTTCTCACACACAGGCCAGCCACTTCCAAGCAGTTCCAGTAAAGGAAAAGATAAGAAAGGCTCTGAAGGGCCCCTTGGCGTGCATTCGCCCAGCCCCAGAGGTTAAAGCACCCAGCAGAGCAGCCAATCCTGCACCAGTGTCTTCAATGTCCTCCACTCTGTGGAGTCCTCGGCCAGTTCAGCAGTGGCTCCCACCCGCCCTAGTCCCTGTGCTAAATCCCTGTGGTGACCCTGGTTGTTGTAGGGTGGATTATGGTAGTAATGGGGTTCTGTCTTTTGTTTGGAAAATCTGAATGTCAATTTGTTTCTTGGCACGCCCAAGTTGGCAAGGGCCACAGCTGCCCAGCATGCAACTGTGGAAAAGCCCAGAAGGTGGCTGACAGCTGCCTGCCCTCTCTGATTGGTCGGAGGCTCCCCCCCGTCCCAGCCTCACTCTTCTACGTGCCAGGACACCACAGGTTGGATTGATGCTGAAGACTTCCCCTTTCTTTGGTTTTTTTGTTTGTTTTGAGTTTATACAATCATTAAGAAATCTTTGGTTTTGGCTGGAAATTTAAAAAACAAAACAAAACAAAACAAAGAAACCACCCTCCCCTGGCTTATAGCAGCAGTATTATGACCTGGCTAAGCTTTTTTCAACCCTCGGGGTGGGAACTGAAGGTCAGGAACTACATTCAAAGAAAAGGTGAAAGGGCTGGGGATGCAGCTTCTAGAGAGCCCATTGGATATAAGATTGTCAAATAATAATAATATTAATAATAATAATAAACTTAAATATTTGGATTTTTTGGTCATGTCAAAAGAAAAAAAGTGAAATGTTTATGCAGCAGTCAGCTTAAAAGAGCCTTTGGTGTCTTCCTTTCTACCCAAAGTCCTGAATATAAACAGAACCCTGAGGCCTCGGACAGGAAGGGGATGGCCTCTATCCCACCAGGGAAGTGGATGTGTGGCCAGCCGTTGGGACACGGGGTGGGCTGGGGGTGCGGGTAACTGGCCAGCCCCTATAGGTAGGGTGGCCGCGAAAGGAGATGTTAAGAGACCTGTGAAGACCCCTTGCAACAAAAAGAAACAGAAGATTGCAATTTGCCCTCAGTTTGCAGTAGCTTTTAAGCAGCGACATTCAGAGGCTTGTTTTGGGGGATCCCACCCTCAGCTACCGGTCCCATGATGCTATAGGCCAGAGTTCAACATTACTTACTGAGAGCAGGGAGGGCAGACTTGGCAACTCTGTAGGGTTTTGAGAAAGTTAAAGCAAGTTACTCAGTTACGAGTTAGAAATGAGGTATACAATAGATCCTGGACGTGTGGTGGGTAGAACGGCCCACACTTACTCACCTAGCCTTCATTGCCAACACAGAGGGGATGGAAGTGCATCTAATGTGGGAGGAGGGCCCTTCCTGCCGGGAGACTCCTGTGGACTGAAATGCATGCATGCACACCCATGCAGGCGGAAGAAAGAAGCTGCAAGAAGTCTTTCTCTCCCCTGACCTGCCCACGGAGGAGACACGCCATTTATGTTGTAGAAAGCCAAGGTTGCAAAGTCTTATCCTCAATCCCCTCCACCCTCCCCACCCCCCACCTCTTTTTCTCTAACTGCTTGCAGCTTTAAACCCAACCAGCTGGCACTGGTCCACTCTACTCTTAGGAAGTATGTGCCTTCTGCAGACTGATGCAGGAATGGAACCAAAGACACGGTACCCCCCACTGCCTACAACTACAGCCTTTTGTTGCAGACACTGTCATTTCAGCTTCTGAAAGTGCATTTCTTTTCCTCCTGTATTTTTCAGACCTTGAGACACTTTTAGTACTGGGTGGGAACACAGAGTCTTCTCTCTACTTGGCTCTGTCCTTGTTCTTTCGAAAGAGATCCCAGTTTTAAGGAACTAAAGGGTTTGACCGTCTCATTTTTTACACAGCACTGTATCCAGCTGTCTGCCTGCAGACTCTGGGATAAAATGTTTGAGAACTCAATGCCACCGGCAATTTATGAAAGAAGCTTTGGGCTGCTTTTGTGAGGGCGTGGCCAATTTACACAAGATGAACTCATAAACAAAATAGGAAAACTCTGCAGCAGACCCCAATGTTTTTTTACAGTAAATTGGTTTTGGGGGCTTAACCTTTTGACAGTGTCCCGGGTTTGAACCAGAAGGTGGCAGTGGGTGGTGGAGCCCTGGGCAGAGTGGGCAGATTCAGGGACACAGAACCCTAGAACACCTCCTCCCTCCCAGGCCCCAGGAGAGTTGCCTCTGCGCTCCCAGAGGTGCCTCATCACACCCACACCTGTCTTCCCACAGCTTTTGTTTCAAGTGCTCTTCTCTTCAATATCACTATCATCTACTTAGAAACCTATCTAGCACTTTGAAAAGTCACACAATATTAATACCACCTTTATATAAAGTCAGAACAATAAGACTATTAGTAAAGCTTTCATGAAGTTCTGCAACCTGGTGATTTTTTGATGGAATATTTAGAGAGCAATGTATTTATTTTCCCGTTCCCTTTCTGTGTCCTATCAATGTACACAACAATGAACTACTCAGCTCCCTGGAGCTCATTTATAAAAACATTTGTGAAGAAAACAGCCCTATAGGAGAGAAAGAGATCTTTTGGTTTTCCATGTAATCGTGCTCTTCCCAGGGTGGAGAACCTGCGGCCTTGGGGCCAACATGTGGACTTCTGGATCCTTTTGACTGAATCCAAATTTTAGCAACAAATCCTTTTAATAAAAGGATTTTTTGTCAAGTTTGGATTTGGTCGAGGGGCTGCACTTGGGGATCTGGAGGGCCACATGTGGCCCAGGCAGCAGGTTCCCCACCCAAAGGAAAAAATTCTACCCTCATTTTTTGCCCTCCCCAAATTTCTCAGTAATTCCAACAATATCACTGCTACACAGAGCAACCCTATCCATCTTTACAGAGCCAACAGAGCAAAACAAAACCAATCTCTTTCCCAAAGCCAGGATAACCAACAAGAAGGCTTCCTTCAAAAAGCAGGGAAGGCGGGAAGGAAAAGGACAGGAAAGAGGCAAAGAAAAGCTTTTCCAAATATCAGCGTTTTGTTCTTATTCCCTCTGCCTCTCTTGAAAACACAAGAATAAGCAAAGAATGGTATCGCAGTGTCTTTGGTATCCAAACCAAATCCCACTAAGTTATGTGAGATAGATCATTTATTTAAAAAAATAGGACTTCTGGAGATATAGTTTATATCTGAACTCAGGGAGCTGAGAAAGTTCTGTCCCAGAGGATGGGCAGAAGGGCTTGTAATTTTCCCTAGACCAGCATAGACCAGCATCATTTCTCATTCACATTCCCAGCAAGAATAATACTCTTCTCTACCCCACTGACCAACCAATCCTTGAGGGTCACACCTTCTCATGTGTGAGGTGAGCAGATTAGCTTTCACTTCTTGGTTTGTTTTTTGCTGTTTAGAGAACTACTAGCCTTGGTATGAGAAAAAGAAGTAAGGTTTTAAAATGCTGTGCTAGTAGCCTAACATCTAATAATTTGATGGAGGGAGACAAGAATAATCTGTTTCACTTTAGTTTTCCTAGATTAGGATACATCGATCACAAGCCTCTTCTTTCCTCTCCAAATTAATTGGTGCATGTCTAGTTCTGCTTCTATTTCTCAAGTGCACACCCAGACATTCATACATTCGTCCTTTGCCTAAGCTTCTGCTATACACAGAGGTAATGAATCATCAGGAGAGTCTGGCAGGGTCTGGGGCACACAGGCAGCCATAGAGAGGGATGTAAATGCACCCTCAGGGTCCTGCACCCACTGGGTACCCTTGTGTTACCTGCGCGCCACCACACACTGTGCTGCGGATCAGACCACAAGGAGGCCAACAAATCTCAAACCCAATCACAGGGAAAATCAAGTTTCCTTTGGCAAGACAGATATAAGAAAAAACAAACACACATACGAGCAACGTTTTCCTTCTAACATAATCAACTTCTCTTCCCCCACCCAACCCTCCCTAACCCTATAAACTGTAGCCTATAAACAGGATCCCGAATACATACAGCATCGATCATTTTCATCAGTCATAATAATTAGTTCAACTAAATGCTACAGCTAGAATCATTTCCACTATTTATAAAGTTTCTTCTTTTATTTATATGGTTTTTAGTTTAAAACCAGTTCTGTAACAATGCTAAGCTATGCTGAGGTATTTTATGAAGGTGCCAGAAGCTAGCTGTTACCCAGATTAAGGTACCACCATTCAAAGTGAAAAAGAAGAAAAGGAAAAGAGAAAAGGTTACACAATCAACAGAAGGTTCACTCGAATTTGTTGCTTTTAGCAAAGGCCAAAAGTAGAAGAGTCAAAACAAGGAACTACTTCATGAGTAAAGGCAGTTACAAGAAAGCAGATGTTGACAAACCATTCAGAAAACTGGTGCAAACTGGACAACCCTGGGAAAAACACATTCCTGTCCTTCCAGTGGAATCCTTTCCAGTATCTTACCAGGAATCTCAGGGTTGACTCATCTAATTCTTTGACTAAGAAAAGGATGATTAGCCTTTAATGATGAAGGTAAACTATTTGTCCTATTCCTGTCCAAGTTTCCATGTGTACCTAGTGTGCTGTCTATGCAAACTTACAATAGCCCATCCTAGTTATTCTTCTTAGAGGAATGGCAAAGAATGATTTTTTTTTTCTTCTCAAAAGTGAAAGTCAATGCTAAGAAAGACTTACCACTTTATAAAGTGTCGCCCTCAAAATGTCTTAAGACTGACAATGTCTTCAAACAGCCAGGACAATGATTTAAGTGATCTTCATACATAAATCTAAAAATGAACTATTGGTTACGAGAAAATTAACCCATAGATCAGGGGTCCTCAAACTATGGCCCGTGGGCCACATGAGGCGATGTGATTGTATTTGTTCCCGTTTTGTTTTTTTTACTTCAAAATAAGATATATGCAGTGTGCATAAGAATTTGTTCATAGTTTTTTTTTGTTTGTTTTTTTTAACTATAGTCTGGCCCTCCAATGGTCTGAGGGACAGTGAATTGGCCCCCTGCTTAAAAAGTTTGAGGACCCCTGCCATAGATTCTTGCTCATTTGGAAAATTTTAATTAGTCTTTTTTTCCCCATTAGTATTAGCCATCTTTCAACTCTTTCAACTCTAATGAACAGGGTTTGAAGAACCAGTAAACTTTAAATTCATTATTTAGATGCTGATTTAATGAGAAATGATTTGGACAAATTTGCCTAGTGAATTGTTGAGGTGTTCCTGTAACTGCAGACTGGTCTTTGGAGGGCCTCTCCAGGGCTGAGGCCAAAGCAACCTGCTAACATGACGTCCAGGCCTTCCAACTTCTCCCTGGCAGTGATTCTCTTTTTTTGGGCAGATACAAAGAGGCCTCTCAGTTTCTCTGTCTTCCTATTTCAGTGATCTTTTCTTTTCTTTTTTGTCTTAGTTAAAAGAATGTTTTGTGAGGATGACATGGTTTGGGAACAGCTTTAGATTATGAATTGAACTACAGAGAGTGTCTTTGGTAAGCCAAGTGTTTATTTACATACTAATTCCAATGTTTTCTATTAAGATTTGTAACCTTAAAAACTTACATGAATTTCCTATGTTTGCAAATGTATCTGGCTTTTCCAGTAAGTTAAAAAGAAAATGTTAAAGATTGGGCTGAATTTAAATGTTTTATCAAGCAAATACCTGTGCTTCTGGATAAATATAGACAAGGTTTTCCTTATCTTGCCAAGCGAATGAGGGATAATGAGACAAAATAACATTAAAAGAAGTACAATTGTGCTTTCTTCCCCAATAATGAATGAATGAATGATGTAGGACGAGTTGGCAAGATGATTCACTAAAAATCTTTCAGTCTTATTTTTCCCTTTTATTTAAACACAAAAAGGATTAATTTCTTATAATGCTACCATGAAGTATAAATAGGTGTGGTCTTATACCAAATTAAAGTTGGATTCCTTTGGTTCCATTTCCCGAGTATGAGTTGAATAAATTGAGATGGTATGGATCTTTCTGACAATAAATTAAAGGAAGTGTGTTTTATATCAGTTAATGGATACAAACATTTTTTTCTCTTACTTCTAAAAAGCTGCCTATAGAACTTCAGAAACATTTAAACTAATACAGAACTCAACTTATTTCTTAGAACAACACAGTAGTATTGTTCCTGTGAGGAGCCCTTTTTGGTCTTCCTGCTCTGTCCTTCAGATTTATACAGGGTATAAATAAAGTTTATGACCAAATTGCACCACTTGTGACGAGCAGGATTCAAACAATTACATTCACCACTCCCTAGGGAGAGCCCATTACTATGGACAAATATAATATTACTATAAATGCATTTAGAATTAGTCTTTGGCTTAATATGTGTTAACCAAATTCAGGGATAAAAATACAACTTGCATAAACATTGAGGAGGAACAAAAAGAAAAAGAATAATACAATGAATTATGATGACCTATCTGGCCTTTCCTCTTCAAAATGTAGAAACTCTACTGAACACCTCTTTTTGGTCTAATGTCCCTCTTTAGTTTCCAGAGTCTCCCTTCGCAAGGTGGCTAAAAGTTAAGTTTGAGTACTTTAGTGTAGGAGATAGTTCATTCAATTCAAAATGCATTTCTCGAGATAATTAAAAAAAGGTGATATAAAGTAAAAAATGACTAAGGTGTTCATGATGCAATATGATCAGTAGAATAGTGATGGTGACAGGGAGTTGATTTTAAACACTCACCAACAAGCTACATTAGTGTTTCATGTGTACATAGGTATATGTACCTTTCATTTTACAACTTAATTTTTAAATGAGTAAAAAAAAGAGAAAAAGTTTCATCTTTATCTAAGGATTTATCTTGGTCTAAAGATTATTCCTTTAAACACAGTTTTGCTGTTTTTTTTATACTGGTTTAAGGTCTACCCTCATCAAGTGATGCACACACCAAATGATAGAATCCCCTTATACCCAACTGATGAGAGAGAATACAGACGGGAATAGAAATAAATGACCCTTGTACTGACATTTAAAGCTTAGTATCCTTTTTAATGTTAAAGTCTTTTGTTGGATCTTATTTGGGAAAAGGATCATTTTTAATCACACGTGGGAACCCCCCCCCCCAAAAAAAAAAAAAAAAAAAAACACAACCAAAAAACCCCAAGCGGTCTTTCCTTGCCCTTCCTCCTGACTCCCTGGGCTTGAGTCCCTCGGGACTCCACACATCCTTTGGTAGCGATCTTGGGAAATTAATGCTACAACTTCTAATCCAGTGTGGTGGGCATCAGCATTCCCCTCCCCGAATCCTTCCTCCTAACTTTCCACACTCCCAAGGGAGGGACTCATTGCTATTGGCAACTACAGTATCACTGATAGCCCTAAATTATTTGCACAGACTAAAGTTAGAGATGGCAAGTCAGGATAAAAGATTAAATTTAACTACAACAGAGAAAAAGTGGATGGAGAGAAATTAGTAACTGACACTGCCATTCTATTTACACACCAACCTAAATAAACTAGTTAAACATCAAGTTAATGTCTGCCCAGAGGATATTACAATTTACCAACATAAAAGATTAAAAACAAGCAGCAACTTTTATATAAAATTAATAAAGACAAATGAAAAAGAAATTGTCAGTAGCATCTATCTCCTCAATGTGTCTGAACTGCACATCATAAACTAGTCCATTAGTACAGCAGCTTGCTAAAAATTGACTTTGGTTCAAGCTTAGTTTAAAAAAAAAAACAAAAAAACATAAAAAACACACCACACAAAAAAGGTGGATGGACATTTGTTAATTTCCCTGCTTGCAGTTCACTGATTTTGGAGGGATTTTAGGGAAGGTAAAGGGTAAGGAAGAAATTTAGGGGTGGTAATTTAAATATTTTGTGAAATAAAATTGAGACCAAAAAAAAAAAAAAAAACCAGAAAAAATTTTTAAAGGGGACTAAAATATTTCTGACTTTTTAATATTAACGCGACTGTCTCCCACGTAAATTACAAGCAAAGTCCACACTGTGTCTGTATTACTGCCGTTCTCAACAATGGTGAAGAGAGATAAATACACAGAATTCAAGCTTCCTTGTGGACACAGCAAAGCAATCAGACTGAAAACCACCTGTTAGCTCTCTCTACACTCTCAGCTCCAAAGGGAGAAAAATGCAGTCTTGGGACCACCAGAGATTTAAAAAAAACCCCATAGACACCAAATGGGAACCTTCAACTCCAATAAGAAGGGGAACTTAGATGAGCTGCAGTGCAGTAATCCAGTCTTTTGGAATTTTTTTTCATACAGACGGTATAATAACAGTACATTGACAAAAAAAGGAATTTAATCTCTAAGTTACCCTTATTGCTCCTCATCCACTTTCACAAGCTCTTCCTTTTCAAGGGGCTCATTTATATAGTCTAGAAACATCCTGAAAATAATTACAGGAGCTGATCACTTTCTACACCCAATAAAGAGATGTGAATTGCTGTGTAGACCTAATAGCGGGAGTGTCACCAACTAATGGAGGAGACACGAGGCATGTGCAAAGTTCCTGCCCAGCTAGTGAGTGCCTCCTTTAGTCAGAGAACCAAGGAGAATCTCAGGGCCACAGGAATTTATAAGCCATCCAGTGGAAAGGAAGTCTGTGGCTTTCTAGAGGAAAAGCTGGCAACCTCAGACTCTTCTCATCACACCTCTTTTGGATATATAATTGATGGAAAATACTAGAATTCCTTCAGAAAATAAAAGAAGAGGAAAGTTTTCCAACTTCAATAAATCAGTTTGTTCTTTGCCAAGTAACTTAAAGGAAGTTTAGATGAAAAACTTCTGAAAAATGGAAAAAACAAACACACCAACAATAGGAGCATTTTCAGGAGATAAGAAATCAGGAGAACCATCAAGTCAGGTGTCTGCAGTAGTCTTTGCTCTTCAGAACCAAATCCCGCCCTGCAACACGTACAGCTGTTCCCATTGAAAGTAGCAGAAAGCAGCACTGTTGCACCACAGGATCTGGGCCTCAGGGTCATTCAATGATTTGGGGGTGAGTGAGAGCTACAGTTCAGCAGGAATTTCTTCCTACACAAAAGTGCTCCAAAGGCACCACCTGATGGGGGGGGATGTGTGGAGTGGGAGTGTGTGCACACACTGCCTTCAGCTTCTGCACCAAGCCTCTTGCATAAGTGGCAAAAGAAAATAATTTTCTAGCACCTCTGTAAGAGTCATCAAGGATAAGGAAACCAGCAAGAACATTCCCCGTAGTTAAGAACAGAAGTCTCCCCTTACCCTGAAACCCTCCCTCCCCACAGTGTGGGAGCTCACTGAAATAGGATCCAGGAGCAAGAGATAAACATGTCCAAACTATATATATATATATATATATATATATATATATATATATATATATATATAAAACAATAACAACAACAATAATAATAGAGATACAGTAATACAGGCCTGCCTAAATTGTACCAGTTAAGAAAGGAACCCCCAACACAATTGATACGATTATAAACACCTTGTTATGACTTAATGGCCTGTACAACAGACCCATAAAAATGATTTTTTTTTTTTTAAGATAAAAAGAAATTTAGACAAACAAGAAATCCCCTTCCTATATTGGAATTGGTAACCCACCTTCACTTGTCATCATGACTGCTGGAAATGATAAGTAGTCCTTTCACTTATTTTTTTGTTTGTTTGTTTTTGATTTTTTGTTTCTTTTTTTTTTTTTAATTTTTGGTTAGAAAGTTCTCCAATCCATGAAGCAATCCTGAAAAGACAGTGTTTTATTACAAAATTAGGCAAATGTTGTCCCATCTCCATCCTTTCTTCTTCTTTTTTTTTTTTCTGCTATATTTTTTTCTTCTCTCCCTTCTCTCCTTTGCTCTCACGACATGGTGGCGAGAGGAAGCCAATCACATTTTTCAGTTTTATTAACCTGGCTGGCAGCCCAGTTACACTGCAGAGTAAAAGGCTCCCGGCAGCCCTGCTCTGCCCAGCTCACTGCGCCTTGGAGGCGGTGCTGGTGGTGGGCGCAGCCCCGCCGGCAGAGGCTACTGTGAAGAGAGAGTTCTGGATGGACTCAGCTGAGGTGGAGGTGGCGTGAAGGCTGGCTACAGGCGCAGAGTTCCCTGCAGAGGCTGCGGCAGCAGAGACCAAGCTAACCGGGTTGCTGGTGAGCAGAGAGAGGTTCTGAGGGTTCAGGAACAGAGGGGCGGTCACGATGTTGGGGGCTCCTCCTGCATTGGCAAATACCAGGTTCCCAGTTGCATCCAGTGACGTTATTGGAAGAGAGCCACCAGAAGCAAGAGCTACAGACAAAACCCCCCAAAACAGAAAGTAAGGAAAATGTTATCATCAGCCTGGAGCAGCCAGATAAGCTCAAAGGTCTATCGAGTTTTCCTATAACTCCGGAGAAAAAAAGTGAAGCCCTTCACTGGTTCTTTTCCTCAGTCACAGTGCTATCTTGACATGACCTATCATTTATTTACAATTTTGAAGAGCTTAAATGACTGAAAAATCTAACACAATTAATGACCAGAGGAGGTCAAATAAGAACATGAATCAGAGTGATATTTCTATCTTGAAAGCTCAAATTTATTTCATTTACCTAGACATATTTGATAAATCCAAGAACCTTTAATGAAGATTGCTAATTTTAAACTACCTCTGTTCAAAAGACAAGCTAGCCAAAGTGATTAAGGCATTAAAAATATACTTAGCTTTTATAAATCAACTGGTATTATTGACAGACTGATACACAAGACGAAAGTCATCTTTTAAAAAAGCTTTTGTTCGAAAAAATATTGTATTAGTGCCACCAAATAAAATTAAATTCTTGGCCCTGAGAACTCTCATTTAAGCACAATTGGTTTTTTTTTTTTTTTAAATATACTTTTAGGGATGAAGTCTTGATATGTTTCCCAGGCTATTCATAGGAGCTATCACTGCAACCTCAAATTCTTGGCCTCAAGTGATCGTCTGCCACTGCCTCTCATCAAACTAATTTTAAGCAAGAAATATTAATCTGATTAATATGGTGATGTTTCTCAAATCGTTTCCCTGAATCACAATATAGCAAGCATTTTCCAATACAAATTTTAGATGCTAAGCAAGGGAAACTCTTCACTATGTGGAATGAATTGTCCCTGAAAGGGACTCAACTAAGCTTGGAAAAAAGACATTATAATCTGAGAGAGTATATACTCTACACGGACAGGGGTATAGGAAGAGCAGAACCTAACAAGAGTCAAAAGCACCTTAAAGTCGGTCTAATGTGCTCTCATGTTAATTCATTACACCACTTTCCCACAAGTGATTTTCTTAGGGGTGGAGACGGGAAACTGGGGAGTCTTACTCGGTCAAGTTTGCCTTGAGATGGGTGTTAGATGAGTATTTGGATAAACTTATTGGGAAAAAAATCTGACTCTAAGGCTATTTACATAAGAAGATAAATATCAGCATAAAAGTTCTGGGTAAGCAAAATTAATAGACCAGGAATACAAGAGAAAGGGCCCAAATAAGCTCAATCAGAAATGAAAAAGGAGACATTATAACTGATGCCACAGATATACAAAATATTATTTGTAAATACTATGAAAATCTCTACTCACATTAACTAGAAAACACAAAGGAAATGGATGAATTCCTAGAAACACATAAACTCCCAAGACTCAGTCAGGAAGAAATAGAGCTCCTGAATAGACTGATAACAAGCAGCAAGATGGAAGCGGTGATAAAAAAAAAATCTCCTGACCAAAAAAAAACAAGCCCCAGAACAGATGGATTCATAGCCAAATTCTACCAGACCCTAAAAAGAGTTAGCAAGCACACTGTGCCAACTTATTCCATAACATGAAGAAGAGAATGCACCCCAACTTATTCTACAAAGTCAGTATGACCTTGTTACCAAAGCCAGGAAAGGACATGACAAAAAAACCAAACAAACAAAAAACAACACTACAGACCAATTTCCCTCATGAATATAGATGCAAAAATCTCAGTAAAATATTAGCAAACCAAACTTAACAGTACATCAAAAACTAATCCAGGGCAGGGCCTATAGCTCAATGGAGTAGGGAACTGGTCCCATATACTGGAGGTGGTGGGTTCAAATCCAGCCTGGGCCAAAAAAAAAAACAAAAAACAAAAAAACCAAACCTAATCCACCATGACCAAGTGGGCTTTATCACAGGGATACAAAGATGGTTCAACATATGTAAATTAGTATGATTTGCCACATAAACAAAAGCAAAAACAAAGACCATATGATCATCTTAATAGATGCAGAAAAAGCATTTGACAAAATCTAACACCCTTTTATGATACAAACATTCGATAAACTAGGCATGAAGGAATACATCTCAAAATTATAAAAGCCATATATGACACAGCCTACAGCACGCTAAATGGGGAAAAACTGAAAGCAAGAACTGGAACAAGACAAAGGTGCCCACTGTCATCACGTCTAGAAGACATAGTACTGGAAGTTAGCCACAGCAATCAGGCAAGAGAAAGAAATAACGGGTATCCAAATTGGGAAAGAGGAGGTTAAATTATATTGCTTTTCACTGGTGATATAATCTTTTACTTAGAAAACTCCAAAGACTCCAAGAGAATCCTAGAATTTAAAAAATAAATTCTGCAAAGTCTCAGGTTACAAAACAATGTATGCAAATCAGTGGCATTCCTATACACCAGTAACAGACAAGCTGACAGTCAAATCAAATACTCAATACCATCCATAATAGCTACAAAGAAAATAAAATACCTAGGAATACACTTAGCCAAGGAAGTAAATAAATCTCTACAAAGAGAACTAGAAAACACTGAGGAAAGAAACAGCAGATGACACAAACAAATGGAAAACATCAGGATCATGGATTGGTAGAATCAACATTTTAAAATGTCCATGCAATCCAAAGTAATTTACAGATTCAATGCAATCCCATCAAAATACCAATGTCATATTTCACAGATCCAAAAAAGTGATTATACATTTTATTTGGAACCAGAAAAGAGATCAAATAGCAAAAGCACTATTAAACAAAAAGAACAAATCTGAAGGCATCACATTACCAGACTTCAAACTAGACTACAAAATAGCCCATTATTGGCACAAAAATAGAGACACAGATCAAGGGAACAGAACAGAAAACCCAGATATAAAACCATCTACACACAGCCAACTGACCTTTGACAAAGCAGACAACACTACACTAGGGAAAAGAAGCCCTGTTCATTAAATGGTGCTGGAAAATTGGGTGGCCATATGCAGAAGAATGAATCAGGATCTCTATCTTTCACCATTCACAAAAATTAATTCAAAATGGATAAATGACTTAAACATAAGGCATGAAGCCATAAGATTTTTAGAAGAAAATGTAGGAAAAACTCTTCTAGATATGTATGTAGGTCATTACAAAAGTTTTGAGATACACAAAAATCAAGAAATGTAAAATCTGCACAAATGGCTGGGCACAGTGGCTCACGCCTACAATTCTAGCACTCTGGGAATAGACTGTTTGAGCGCAGGAGTTCGAGACCAGCCTGAGCAAGAAAAGCAAGAAGAGCAAGACCTTGTCTCAAAAAAATAGCTGGGTGTTGTGTTGGGCACTTGTCGTCCTATCCTAGCTACTTGGGAGGCTGAGGCAAAGAGGATCACTTAAGCTCAAAAATTATGAGGTTGCCATAAGCTATGATGTCATGACACTTTACCCAAAGTGACAAAGTAAGACTCTGTCTAAAAAAAAAAAAAAAAAAAAAAAAAAAATCCATGCAGATGGAAACAAATGAAGTACTTCCAGCAACACCAATAAGCTGAGCAAGGTGCCGTTTACACAGGTTAATCAGAAACGACTCTGCCAACTGCATTTCTTGGAAGTGAAATAATGGACATAACACTGTCTCAAAACTTGTGTAGTGATGTATATATTGGCCTAGGCAAAGAATTTATGAAAAAGAGCCCCCAGAAGCAATTATAGCAACAACAAAAATAAACAATCAGGATCTGACTAAATTAAAAAGCTTCTCACAACTAAGGAAATAGTCAACAGAGTAAGTAGACAACCTACAGAAAGGGAGAAAATGTTTGCAAACTATTATACATCTGATAAATGGCTAATATCCAGAATCTACAAAGAACTCAAATCGGCAAGAAAAAAAACAACCCCCCTATTAACAAGTGGGCAAAAGACATGAACAGAAACTTTTCAAAAGCAGGTCAGACAAATGGCCAATAAGCTTATGAAAAAATGCTCAATATTACTAATCAGCAGGAGAATGCAAATTAAAACCACAATAAGATAACACTTTACTGTTAGGATGGCTTTAATTAAAAAGGGCCATCCAGCTACTTGGGAGGCTGAGGCAAAAGAATTACTAAAGCCCAAGAGTTTGAGGATGCTGTGAGCTTAGACACCACGGCACACTATCAAGGGCGACATAGTGAAACTCTGTCTCAAAAAAACAAAAAAACCAAAAAAGCACCTCCCCTTCATAGGTGCTGGCATGGATGCAGAGAGAAAGGAACACTTATACGCTATTGGTGGGACTGCAAATCAGTCAGTACAACCTCTATGGAAAATAGTATGGAGATTTTTTCAAAGAACTAAAAAAGTGAATCTACTGTTCAATCTAGCAATCCCACTACTAGGTTATCTATCCAAAGGAAAAGAAGTCCTTTTATCCAAAAAGACACCTGTACTTGAACGTTTACTGCAGCACAATTCACAACTGCAAAGATCTGGAATCACCCAAGTGTCTATCAAATCATGAGTGGATTAACAAAATGTGGTATGTGGATACCATAGAGTAACAGTCATAAAAAACGATGAATTAATGCCTTTTGCAGCAATTTGGATGAAACTGGAAATCATTATCCTAAGTGAAGTATCTCAAGGATGAGAAAACAAACACTATCTGTACTCTCTAATACACTGGAACTAACCAATGGACACACACGTGCACAGAGGGAAGTAAAAGTCACTTCCCAATTAAGTGGGGGTGGGAGGAGCAAAAACCTACCTAATGGGTACAATGAACACTATTTGGGTGATAGGCACACTTACAGCCCTGACTCAAGCTCAAGCAGTATAAAAACCATTCATGTCATAAAAATATTTAATATTTTCTAGACAAAAAAAGTCCCATTTTCATAACAATATATCAAACTAAATATATTCCCTATTCCTACTCAGAAACTAACACCTATACTTTTCTTACAAAGCCCTTTTACAAGAATATTTTCTTGGTCCTCAAGAACAAGTTAGTCCTTATTTGGCTGTCTTTCCCCATGACTTTCACCTTTAGTAAAGCAGACTTCTTTCATTACACACACACACACACACACACACACACACACACGGTAGGTAACAGAAAATGTTCCACTGACCTTGAATAGTTGCCAGTGTACTGTTGCTCATCAGAGCTGGGCTGAGAGCACCACCCAGGGTCCCTGGATTGAGACTGAGTAAGGCACCTCTGTAAGTCCAAAAGAGGGGTCACTTAGTACCACAGACACATTGGACAGTTTGCAACACAAAGGGCTGACGAACACAATGCAGCTAGGGAAGAACGCAGAAATACCTGTAATTCTCCCTTACTCTTACATGGTTTGGTTTGTAGTTCTCTGTTACTACTTTCCACGATGCTTACTTGAACAAACAAGGTTATGACTAGCACAAAATGTAAAACTTTTACACTCATTCTGACTCTTCTTTGAATGATTTCATTCTCTTTTTTCCAAAACAAAAGAAAAAGCTCCAGAGAAAACAATATACACATTTACAAGATGGTTTTATAATATGTTTAACAATATAAAACTGGGACTTTTATTACTATGTCTCTTGTCTATGTTGGATTCTGTACGATTCTGTAAACATTTTTTAATTTATGGAAAAAACAACGTACAATGATTCTATGAATTTCATAAAAGTTAGCATGAATACAGCTGAGAGTTTAGTGGAGAAAATACAGTTAGGAAATCTGGACTTTACTCCTGGTCCCAACAACTGAGGGAATCAGGGACTAAGTGTGCTGGTCCATCACCTGGAAACAAAGGTATGACTACTGCCCTTGTAGGAGTTAAGAAACCTACACTCAACTACAATCAAGGTCCTTGCATGTGACAGAACAGTACATTTCAAAGAGGTTATAATTTTAAAGCTTTTTGTTTTTTCATTTAAGATGGTGATGAAGAGTCTCCCCTACAAGTAATTCCAGGCATGACGTCCTAGCTGTTTCTCAGACATCAATGAGACGAGAAAGCACCTTACCCAGCCGCAAACTGTGAGGGTGCCATCAGGCCTGGGTTTAGTCCTGCAGCAGCAGCCATGGCAGCCAGACTGGCATTTGCTGGTAGCTGCGCAGCTCCTTGGAGGGCGGCAGCTGCTGCTGTTTGTAAGCCTGACGCTGTCACCATCACCTGGCTGGTCCCAAGAGGGGAGGACAAAGGAGTGGAGGTGGTCTGTGTTGTGCTGGTCTCACTGACACTGGATGCCTCAGAGGTGGAGGCTGAGGCAGAAGGGGAGGGACTCAGAGAGGGAGATGTGACCGCTGAGGAAGCTGGAGGTGCTGTGGAAATCACGGTTGCCGTGTTGTTGGAGGTGGCGTCTGTAGTGCCTGAAAAGAGAACTGGATTAGAAAATGACTTTCTGTAAATGATTCTGGGAAAACGGCAGCTTTATTCAGCCATGGTCTAGACAGGCATCCTCAAACTTTTTAAACAGGGGGTACAGTTCACTGTCCCTCAGACCGTTGGAGGGCTGGACTATAGTTTAAAAAAAAACAACTATGAACAAATTCCTATGCGCACTGCACATATCTTATTTTGAAGTAAAAAAACAAAACGGGAACAAATACAATCACACCGCCTCACGTGGCCTGCGGGCTGCAGTTTGAGGAGCCCTGGATTCACAGCATAATTAAAACTACTCTCCAGTAATCTTCACATTTGCCTCTTTACTAACCTACTTTAATATTTCCATGGAGAGTAACCACAAAAACAAACATTTTAGAACGAAAGCTATGAACCCTACACTTTCAGAGACAAAAGAATAAAGTAACCATGAAGGAAAAAGAAGAGTTTTCCATTGTCAATTTCCTATTCAAAAAAAATGAAAGAATCACAGAACCTCTCATTATGGAATAATGTGCTGGGGAAGAAACAGATAAACAAAAAAGGGAAGATTCTGTAAAGCTCTTTTTCATTCAGAAATCTCCCTGGTAGTTACCATAGGAAAATTAAAAAAGCAAGGACAAGAAAAACTGGATATACTTTTCTAAGAATTAAGTGTTAACAATATACACAGATGTAGTATAAAAATAACTAGAGATACATGTCTGGATGCCCTCTTTGCATTAAAAATTTAACTGTTCTACAATGAAAATCAGCTCTCAAAAGTCCATTATGGTAAATATTTTCTAATTTATGGAAGAAATAACATACAATGATTCTATCAATTTCATAAATGTTAGCATGAAAAATGAAGATCTATTATTTATTATTATTTAAGACCTTAAAAATATCAAGGTATATAAATTTGTTTTTCATTTAAGAGCAACAACTGCTTGGATATAAATGATTAACTGACATTAAAAATATCATAACCAAACAACTAAAACACATTCACTGGGATTGTTTCATGTTGAAGATCAGTGTCTAACAGAAATACTATATACATGTATATGTAACTTCAAATTTTCTAGCAGTCTCACTGAAAATAGCAAAAAAAAAAAAAAAAAAAAAAAAATTAATTAATTTCTATTATACTATATTCTACTTTACCTAATATACCCCAAATATTATCATTTTAAGATGAAATCAATATTAAAATTTTAGTTATTATGCCTATTTCCTTTCTAAGTCTGGAAATGGTACATATTTTATAATTACAGCACATCTAAATTTGATGTAGTTACATTTTAAGTGCTCAAAAGCCACTTGTAGCTGGTGGATAACATGTCGGATATCATAGGTCTGAAATATGTCTGGAAATTAGGCCTGTAGGGACCCAGAGGCAAGTGTGACTTAAAGAATGTTAAGTCATCTGCCTACAGTACAAATATCTCATAAAGCTCTCATGGGATAGATAATCTACAAAGCAGAAGATGTCAACTGTCCCCAGTGACCTATCATTTTGATGCTATCAATAAAAGACAATATAGAACAGGCCCTTTTATTTCAGTAAATGCTATGTATTAAAAAAAATAAACTGTCACACTAGCTGGAAATTTACTTAGTGAAATTCACTATGTTCTAGAATATAATCAACCACATTAGAGTTGGTTTTCTGAAAGGTTCCATATCTATAGATTCAACCAACTGTGGATTGAGAATATTTGAAAAATAAAAGCAATCCAATAAAAATAGTATAAGCTAAAAAACAATATGACAACTATGTACATAGCGTTTCCACTGTATTAGGTATTATAACTAATCCAGAAATGATTTAAGGAATACAGGAGGATGTGCAAATGCTACATGCAAATATTCCAACATTTTATACAAGCAACCTGACATCCTCGGATTCTGGTATCTGCTGTTAAGTCCTGGAAGCAATACTTTGTGGAGTTTGAGGGATGGTTATTTATATACAAAGCAGAACCTAAGTGGTATTTTCTCAGGATAGAGAATTCAAAAAGACAAAGTAGCATATATAAATTTTTAATATAACTGTGAGCTAGAGAAGCCCTTCAATATAAAAACACTCAGACTAACTGAAGTATTTCAAACCCATACAGGTATGACACATTGGAAAAATTTTACTTTATGTAAACATTTCTTTGATGATAAATCTATTGCTAAGCTGCGGAACACTCTCCTCTCCTCTGCCTTACCACAGATTCAGGTGGTTCTGTCCTTCCAAAATCTGTTTTGGTGCCTTATTCTGGTCTACAGTAAGAACATTTAGAATTTAACTCTCGTCTCATTTCTACTCTCAGTTTTTTTTTCACATTTCACAGAGCTGGGAAAATGCAGATAGCATCTAGGCTAACACTGACTCTACTTTCCCTGCCTCCTACAATGCCACACGAAAGTGGTTATGTGGCTGCTGAGTGAAAGCGGTAAACACAGCTTTCTTATTGCTAATTAAAAAGAGGATTTATTCCTCTTTCTGCCCTTCTCAAAAATATAAATGATTTCTTCTTATTGCAGCTGCTCTACATACAATTCCATCCATTTTCATTCTTTATTGGTTCAGTTCTAAATCTACCAGACCAATCTTCATAACATCTGATGCTGTGTTGGGCTCCAAGTTTGGCAGAGTTATATACACTTTTTCACTTTTATCCTCTTTTCTATCCTCTCTATCCTCTTTTTTTTTCTAGTGCTAAGAAATGTCAACATTATTAAACAATCTTTTCTTGACTATTTCTCACCTTATTTAACGCTGTTTTATGATGAGCACTAATTCCTTCTCTAAGTTCTGAAATTGAAACTATTTTATAAGAACTACCTATTTTATAAGAACTGTATCTTGAGGTCAAAAGGATTAAATTTCTTTACTCCCCACCATGACTTTCAAACCATTCAGTATCTTTTTTCTAAAATCTCATGTTTACAAAAAAAAATCCCAGTTTAATTTTACCAGCAAATTTAATGTGAGCCAGGAGACGATGACTCCAGAAACCATGCAAAGTTGTTCTTCCGGTTGTAACTCCCCAACCACATTCTGGGTATCTTCAAAATCAACACATAAGCACGATGGCATAACAACTTAACATGATCTTTAAATTAATTCTCCCAATGAGTTTTTTAAAAATCAATATACATCTTTTATGACCTTAAATTCTTGGCAACTGGACAATTTAATTACTTAGGCAGCTTTGCTCAGGGAACTTAAAGTTGTGAGGCTCAATGTCCTCAGCAACAGAGTACGCCGCAGACACCCATTGCACGTAGTCAGTAGAACACTGTATCTACGCAAGGGTATTAGTGCGTCTCCTTTGTGCTTTCCACCCCCCCCCCCCAACGGCTTTTATTGAAGTACAATTTATATTCATGCAATTTAAGTGTAATATCTAATGACTTTTAATTAATTTACAGAGTTGTACAACCATCACCATAATCCAAATTATGACATTTCCACCTCCAAAAAAAGATCCCTTTGCCCATTTGTAGTCACTTTCCACTCCCACCTGGTCATCTGCTTTTTGCTTCTATAGACATTTCACATACATGGAATCATACAATATGTACTCTTCTGCACCTGGCTTTTCTTGCTTAGTATTTCATTTTCAAGGAGTATCCAATGTAGTATGAATCAATACTCATTACTTTTTATGGTTGAATAATATTCCATTGTTTAAATATGCCACATTTTGTTTATTCACATACTAGTTAATGGGTATTTGCTTCCAGTTTTCAGCTATTTTACAAGTAACACTGCTATATCAACACTCAAAAATTTTTGTGTGGAAATGTTTTCATTTCTCTTGGGAAAATTGCTGGGTAGGATGGTAAATTTATGTTGAACTTCTAGAGAAACTGCTACAGTGTTTTCCAAAGTGGCTCTATCATTTTACATTCCTACGAGCAATGCATGAGAGTTTCAGTTTCTCTACAATGATCATTTTTGGTCTGTTTGATTCTAGCCATTCTCCTGAGTGTAAAGTGGTACCTCATTATAGTCTCAATTTGCTTTTCTCTTGTGAATAATAATGTTGAGTGCTTATTAGTCACTCTTTTATCTTCTTTGGTAAAATGTGTATTAAAATCTTTTGCCCATTTTAAAAACTGGGTCGTCTGTATTCTTATTATTGAGTTATGAGAGTTCTTTATATATTCCAGATAATTTACCGTTCAAAAGTGGCCCCTGGCCAATATTTTCCCCTAGTCTGTGGAGTGTCTTCACTTTTTTAAAGGTGTCTTCCGGAGCACAAAGATTTTACTTGTAATGAAGTCCAATTATCTTTTTCTTCTTTTATGAATTGTGCTTTTGGTGCTCTAGAACACCAAAAGGTAACTAAGAACTCTTAACCTAATCCAAACTTGTGAGGATTTTCTCTTGCTTTCTTTTCTAGAAACTTTATAGCTTTAGCTCTTACATCTAGGCTTTCAATCCATTTTATTTAATTTTCGTGCATAATATGAGGTAAAAGATCTGAATTCATCTTTGTGCATGTTTAGGACCTGTAAATATCCTCTAACTTCATACTTCTTCAAAATTATTTTGGCTATTCTGGGTCTCTTCCTATACATTTTGGGAAGAGTTTATCACAAATTGAGTTGGAGAAAATCGTCAACTTAAGAATGCTAAGTCTTCTAAACCATGAACAAGGAGTATGAAATGTCTTCATGTTTAGACTTCAATTTCTTTCAGTAAATTATAGTTTTCATTGTATAAGTCTAGAGCTTCCTTTTGTTAAATTTGTTACCTAAGTATTTCATTCTTTTGATACTGTTTTGTATATTTTCTTAATTTTAGTTCTAAACTATCCATTGATAGAATATACAAAGGTAATTGGTTTTTATATGTTAATCTTGCATCTTGCAACAATACTAAACTGGTTATTAATTGATAGTTTTTTTCCAGATTCCTTGGGATTTTTATACATACAGATAATGTGAATAAAGACAAATAGTATGTTTTTAATTTTTCTGCTCCTCACTAAACTCACTATAACTCCAGTACAATGTTAATCAGAAATCCTTACGAGTAAACATCCTTGCCATGTTCCTAATCTTAGGGGTGAAAGCATTTAGTCTTTTGCCATTAGTAGGCTCTTCACTGTAGGCTGTTAGTAAATGTTCTTTTCTAGGTGAGCTGGTTTCCTTGTATTTCTGGTTAAAGAGCTTTTTATCAAGAATGTGTTTTACATTTTGTCAACTATCTGTACCATTGAGATGATCCTGTGGTTTATGCTCTTCCTTCTATTATTATACTATGGTACGCCAATTGACATTCACATATTAAACCAACCATGCATTTTCTAGAAGATAAATTCCCTTTGGTCATGATGTATTTAATTTTTTTATATGGCTGGATTTGATTGGCCAAGACTCTGTTCAGGATTTTAATTTATTTTTTTGAGACACAGTCTCACTTTGTGGCCCTTGGTAGAGTGCGGTAGTGTCATAGCTCATAGCAACCTCAAACTCTTGGGCTCAAGCAATCCTCTTGCTGCAGCTTCCCGAGTAGCTGGGGCTACAGATGCCCACCACAGCACTTGGCTGTTTTTTAGAGATGGGTCTCACTCTTGCTCAGGCTGGTCTTGAACTTATGAGCTCAAGCGATCCACTCACCTTGGTCTCCCAGAGTGCTGGGATTATAGGCATGAGCCACTGTGCCTGGCCCCTGCTGAAGGTTTTTATATATGTTGTCGTGAGGAATATGAATCTATAATTTTTTTTTCTTGTGACATATTTATCTAGCTTTGGTATCAGGGTAATACTGGCCTCCTACAAAAATAGAGGAGGGGGTGGTGCCTGCGGCTCAAGGAGTAGGGCGCCAGCCCCACATACGGGAGATGGCAGGTTCAAAAGCGGTCCTGGCCAGAAACTGCAAAATAAAATAAAATAAATTTAAAAAAGGAGAAATGTTACTTCTGTATTTTCTGGAAAAGATTGTTAAAATGATTTTATTTTGTCTCTAAATATCTGAAAGAATTCATAGTTAAAGTCATGGGGCCTAGGCTATTCTTTGTGAGAAGATTAATAATTCAATTATTTTACTTGCTTTTGGTCTATTTAGATTTTCTATTTCATTTTAAATTGCTTTTGGTAATTTGTGCCTTTCTAAGAGTATGTCTATTTCGTCTAACGTATTTCATTTTTTTTAGCATAAAGATGACCATAATATCTAATATGCTGCTATATGACTTAGCAATTCCACTCATAAGTGTATTTCCAAAAGAACTGAAAATATACACCCATATCAAAACTTATACATGAGTGCTCACGGCAATAGTAAGAAAAACAGCCCCAAATGAGAAGCAACCCAAATGTCTATTAACTCATGAACGATAAACAAAAGGTGGTCTGTTCCTACACTGAAATATATTATTCAGCCATGAAAAGGGAATGAAGTACTGATATATTCTGCAACATGGGTAAATCTTGAAAATACAATGCTAAGTGAAAGCAGCCTGACGCTGAAAAGGTCACATATTATATAATTCCATTTATATGAAATGTCCAAAATAGGCAATCCACAGAGACAGAGAACAGACTAGTGGTTCTCAGGGATAGAGGGAGGAATAAATAGGAGCTGATAATGGGTACAGGGTGGCTCTTTTGGGTTATGGAAATAGTCTAGGATCAGTGGTGCTGATTTCATAATGTTGTGATATTAAAACCCTAGAACTGTATACTTTTTAAAACTGTGCATAAAAAGATATATGAGTCATATCTCAATAAAAAGTATTACATTGCGATCTTTTAACTTACGTGTGGTCAGTAGTGATTTTGGTGATTTGGTTAAGATTCATTTGTCACTATTGTTGGTCTGGTTGCACTGCTCTTTTTCCTACTGCTTTCTATTTTTAATTTTATTAATTTCTGCTCTAATCTTTATCACTTTCTTCTTTTTGATTACTTGGGATTAGTTTGCTCTTGTTTTTCTTAAGGTAGAAGCTTTGGCTATTTGAGATGTTTCTTCTTGTGTTTTCGTTCATTTAAAAGTGCTTTCTAATTTCTCTTGTGATTTCCTCCTTGACCCATAAGTTAATTTCTAAATATTTGAGGATTTCCTGAATTTCCCTGTTGATTTCTAATTTATTTTTGTTATCATCAGGTAATATATTTTGTATAGTTAATTCTTTTAAATTGACTAATCCTTTTATGGCCAAAAACATCTTAAGGGATAAGACATGGAAAAAAAAAGAGTGTGTTTTCTACTGTTGTTGGATTAAGTGTTCTACAGGTGGTAGTTAGGACAAGTTAGCCATTCACGTTCCAATCTCATATACTCTTGATGACTTTTTTTTGCTTAGTTCAAATGAATCAAATGTTTCCAACTATTATTTTTGAATTATCTTTTCTTCCTTTTAATCTTGTTCCTTTTTATTTCCTGTATCTTAGGCCTCTACTGTGAGGTAGCCAGATGGTTATAATTGCTGTATCTTCCTGAGGAGTCAACTCTTTTGTCATGCTTAATTGACATTCTATAAGGGTGTAAAATTTTTGCAAAAATCACATCAGAACAGTTGTCTTTCTCAAGGAGAAATCACAGTCATAATTCTTGTATCTATTCCAGAAATGTTTACCAAAGATCCTATTGTGTGCCATGCATATAAGAAAATAAAAGACGACACATCAATCAAACAAGATTTTTCTTAGAAGATAACACTCTGAGGACATGGTTTTTCTCTGTTTCCAAAATCCTATTGCAAATGATAGTAAAGAAATATAAAAAGGGATAACCAAAGGGATTAAGATTTATACAAATTTATAGAAATGAGAAAAAGATGAAATTAGGTGGTGTAGAAATTAACTACAGTCCAGAGGATAGAGGTAACAGAGGTGGAAATTATTCATTCTAATGGAACCCTGAGGAAAGTCCAAGCTCAGAGTTGTCAGATACTGAGATAGGTATACTACACAGAATCAAGAATAAGGTGATTACAAGTCTGTTACACAGTAACCCTGCTAGCGGGCCTTTCATTTTCTGCGAATCAATGTCACCTACTATTCTTCAGAAAAAATGAAAGTCTGACTGCAGAAGGCTAAGAATTCTAGCACAGGCACTGGCAGGGCATGCAGGAGGAAAGATCCCCCTCCTTTGGAGAATGTGTGAGGGCACAGCCTTGCTTGCTTGCTTTCTACTCGAATACTGCAATAAAGTTCAGCAATTCTCTATCCACATTCACTGCTCACTGCTAGCCCCCCATTCAGAGGAGAGGACTGCTGAGTTACAGAAGCTGCACAATGGCAAAGAAATCGCTCACAATCTACCGAGATGAAGTAATACAGTCTTGCATTCATCAGTATAAATAAATTCACCAGACAATGAAAAATCCCAACAGCAAAAAATAAATGCCACAAAATGAATAAACAGAGCCAATGTAAGAAAAAACAGCTAACATAAACAAAGACATCAATTCAGATAGACAATATTCTCTGAAGAACAATAAAGACAATTTTTTAATGCTTAAACATTTTATTTTTAAAAATATATATTTGGGGGTACAAATGTTATTTTTTCTTACATGGATGAATTATATAATAGAAAAGTCTACAATTTTAGTGTACTTGTCACTTGACTAGTGACCAACAGGTAATTTTTCATCCCACACCTCACTTCCACAGTCTCCAGTGTTTGTTATGGAGGACACATTTTTAAAAGGCCCGTTCCTTGAAACCACCTAGTGAATTTTTAGAACACTAAGGATAAAAAGATCCTTTAAGTTTACTGAGAAAAAAAAACTATCAAGAAAAGAGATGCTGAAATCAGACTATTCATTAGCAATACTATATGCAAAAACACAAAAACAATACTTTCAAAGTACAAAGGAAAAATAATTTTGCACCTAGAATTCTATTACTGAACAAACTAGTATTTAAAAAGTTTATCGCTGGCTTGGCACCCATAGCTCAGTGGTTAGTGTGCCAGCCACATACAACGGGGCTGGTGGGTTCGAACCTAGCCTGAGCCTGCTAAACAACAATAATAACAACAACAAAATAGCCAGGCGTTGTGATGGGCACTTGTACTCCCAGCTACTTGGGAGGCTGAGTCAAAAGAATCACTTAAGCCCAAGAGTTTGAGGTTGCTGTGAACTGTGATGCCAAGACACTCTACTGAAGGCGACATAGTCAGACTCTGTCTCAAAAAAAAAAAAGAAAACTTGCCCCCCATAGAGCCTTTCCAAATAAAGAAAAAAATTATTTGAGAACGCGTTCTATACAAAACAAAAAGGAATCAAGAAGAGAAGAAGACATGGAATCTAAGAAATATTAGATCTAACTTACAAATATAACGAAAAGAAATTAAAATAAGCAATTATAGAAATCCCAAGAAGGTTTTCAAGAAGAAAATAGATTCCACTAGATAAGTTGTACCATTAAGACACTAAAGGTCTTTAATAAACACTGTGTTAAAGAAATATGCTACCTCTGTCAACAGAGAAAAAGAAAGGCAGGCAGTATAGAAACGTCAGAAGAGGCTGTATAAGTAAATTATGGTCCAAGATGGGAAAAAAATTAAAATGGGTTAAGATTTTGAACAACTGCAGATAAGAAAAGAAAACCTACTTGATATTGACCCTTGTAATCTTCTCTTTCAAGCAGCAATGTTTAAATGTTGTAAGATTATACTGTATATACTCGAGTATAAGCCGAGTTTTTTCCGGCACAAAATTTGTGCCGAAAAACCCTAACTCGGCTTATACTCGGGTCATACAGGTTATTTGATTCGGTGATTGTGAGTTAGCTTGATTACCTGTTAAGCTACGGTTTTCTGCACTTTATTTAAAGTTTTAAAGTTGTTGCTAGTTTACAGTTTTTCTTTAGCAATAAATATTGAAAAGCATTTAACCTACTGATTCCTCAATTATTGTAATAGTTTTGGGTATATATTTTTATTTTTGAAATTTACCAGTGGCTGCTGCATTTTCTACCTTGGCTTATACTCGAGTCACTAAGTTTTTCCAGTTTTTAGGGTAAAATTAAGGGGGTCGGCTTATACTCGGGTCGGCTTATACTCGAGTATGTGTGGTAGTTTCCCCCCTATAGATTCAATCACATGAACTGCCTCTGTACAATATTTATAGGCAGTACAAACATAATATTACTGCATTCATTTTTTTATTGCTGAGTCACAAAGTACCACAAATTCAGCAGCTTAGAACAACATAATTTTATTTTCTTTATTTATTTTTTTTTTGCAGTTTCTGGCTAGGGCTGGGTTTGAACCCACCACCTGAGGCCGGCGTCCCAGAACAACACAATTTTATCATCTCATTGTTTTTGTGAGTCTGGCGCAGTCTAATGGGGTTCTCTGCTTAGGGTGTCCCAAGGCTGCAATCAAGTACTGTATTATATTATTACATAACTGAAATTGTATATACATGTACATATAATAAATTTTAAAGAGAAAATACAAATTGTAGGCATGATTGTGTTTTTCCTGTTTGAATTACCTATAAGGTTAAATTTCTTAATAATTAAAGAAATACTTCATTCGAAGAATTACCAAGATTTCAGGAAACAGTCATAATTAAATCCATAACCCATTGAGTAATTGTGTGCAAGAGAATGTGATTGTCAGACTCATCAAAAACTAACACAGATTTTTAGCTAGTTTTGAGTATGCCTATCTCCTTAAAATTAGCTTCTATTTGATTTTCCCCATATTTTAAAAAATCTGCAAAGCTACTTGTTTTAATGTCTCAATTATTAGGAATTTTTCTGTAAAAAGGGGGTATTTTTAGAGCTAACATAACATGACTTATAATTTGTTGGGAAGGTAGAGTTCAGCTCATAATTTACCAGAAGACTAGAAGTCAGTTTAGACAATTCGCTCCTCAGAGGGAGCAACTTCATGTTCCTGGCACCCAACACAATGCCAGTCAATCACTGACAGTTTGCTTAATAGGGGCTAAAATGCTGAATACTATGTATGCTCTAAATAGAGGTCTTAAAATTGGAATCTGCAGGCTCTGAAGGCATCCAAATACAGCTTTGGGACAGTGGGAGGGCTGATGGGATTTGTCATTTACAAACCTCCATAAATGTTACTAAAAATCATGAGTATGTCTATTTTGTGGGAAGAAAAGTCTATAGCCTTCAAATTCTCAAAGAAGTCTAACAACCCAAAAGACGTCAAAGAAGTATTGTTTAAAATAAAAATTATAGGACTGTCTAATACTTAGAAATGTAACATGATATAAAACCATTTATTTAATTTGTACATCACAGTTGGGTCACAGAGCAGAAGAGATGTTACAAACTTAAAATGCAAGTAAGGAAAATCAAAGTCCCCAACTCTAGGTTAAATTAAGCTTGATTACAAAATATCATAAATGTATGTATGTCTTAGGTATTACATTTGATGACAATGCTAAGTCATTTTAAACATATTTGGTAAGTTTACTATTTAGATGAGACTAAAGGAAAAACACATGCTTATTCATTTTACAGTGAGTGTGCAGGCACTGAGCTAGACAAGTATGAACTCTTGAGAAATGCAAAGACTATTTGGAAAGATAAATGTGTAAAAATATAATTATTTAGGGCGGCGCCTGTGGCTTAAGTAGTAGGGCGCCGGCCCCATATACCGGAGGTGGGGGTTCAAACCCGGCCCTGGCCAAAAAAAAAAATTGCAAAAAAAAAGTTATGTATAAAATAGGTAGGTGAAATAAATAGTTTGCTGGGGAAGGTAACAAATATTTCTAGGAAAAACTGCCATGGAAGCTGGAATGGTTTTATCAATATCAGTTAAGGACTGTAGGCTAGGATGGACACTTCAGGGTATAGGAATGTTTACAAAAAGATGAAGCCCCTCTGTGTGGCCAGGGTGTGGTAGGCAAGACTAGTGGAAGGTCCAGACCAGAAATAACCTTGAATTGATGAACTTGGATGTTTGTCTGAATGCCAAAAGCAATAGCTATTTAAGGTTTCTTTAGAAATGGGTTACTTGAAGAAAAAAATGATACTTCTGAAAGAAAACTCTGGGAACAATATATAAGATAAACTAATGTGGGAAAGAACAAAACAGGTTAAGAAAATCCTTGAGGAAAAGTATTTTTTTCTGACAAAATCAATTATGTCAAATGTTTTTTTTAAAGTTCAGGTTTTCACATATAACTTAAAAAAAAAAAAAAAAAAAAAAAACCCATACAGGGTGTCCAACCTGTGTCGATTATATGAGCTTTTTGCTTATCTGTGGTGGTATCGCCACAATTATGCATGGACCATTTTTTTTGCTCATTAGCCTTCATCAGTGTTTGTGTATTTAGCATGCGGCCCAAAACAACACTTCTTTTTCCAATGTGGCTCATAGATACCAAAAGGCTGGACACCCCTGAGAACTTTAACTCATAATTTAATGTCAGATTTTCACAGAAACCTATCATGGGCCTCCTATGTACTTAGCAGCGATGTGGCCTTGCTGCTGCTTACCTGTGACTGGGAGATTAGTCACTGCAGCACTGGTCAGAGGGAGGACGGGGCTGACTGTGAGGGTGGTTGCTGTGCTGCTTGTCACAAGGCTTGGTGTGGTCGCCACCTAGAGGTCAGAAATGAAAATAAGGACAAAGCTCTTAAAAAGACTTAAAAATTTAAACCCAATTAAACCCATATTGCGACTTATTTTGCTATCAATTTTTAAAAACTCTATGTACAACAGAATAAAATAAGAGGAACTAGGAAGAAATGATTTAACACTCATTCTTTGACCTCAGAATTGAGAAACTTGGCATCATGTGCTAGAAAGTTGCTGTCAGGAGATGTTTTTTCACTGGTATCATATGGTTTTAAAAATAATAAAAAACATTCCTAAATTTCAATATACTCTAAACCAGTAAGAGGGCTGTCCAGAAAGTACCCAGTCACGTAATACAAAAAATAGAGACATACATGGCTGGATACTTTCTGGACAGTACTTGTGTATGAATTATCAACTTCATCTAAATACAAAAACTATCTGACAGGATCAGGGAATTTGGAATTCATGTGTGATTTTTATTTTTCACCCTGTGGAGGTGAAATTGCCTTGTGTTTGTTTTTAAAGAAATGAAATTATGAAAAGAACGTAAAGCGCATTTTTTAAAAACTAAGTTGCGGCTTGGTGCTTGTAGCTCAGCGGCTAGGGCACCAGCCACATACACCCGAGCCCAGGCCTGCCAAACAACAATGACAACTACAATGAAAAAATAGCTGGGGGCGGTGCCTGTGGCTCAAAGGAGTAGGGCGCCGGCCCCATGCCGGAGGTGGAGGGTTCAAACCCAGCCCCAGCCAAAAACTGCCAAAAAAAAAAAAAAAAAAAAGCTGGGCATTGTGGCAGGTGCCTGTAGTCCCAGCTATTGGGGAGGCTGAGGCACTCTACCTAGGGTGACATAGTGAGACTCTGTCTCAAAAATAAATAAATAAATAAATAAAATAAAATAAAAAATAAGTTCTTTTTGAAATAACAAAAAGTTTCCAGTTTTGCAAGTCTTCTATCTAAGTACAAACAAATCTAGAACATAAAAGTTTTCTATATAAAACTGTTATTTAGTAGCCATCTTTTCCATAAATATCTTATGAACTTTATCATTAAAGACCCAAAACAACCACAAACATCACTTAAACTATTAATGTGCATGTAATGGTAACTTTAGTTTTAAAAGCCTTCCAGTATGAGTAATATTCAAATAAAATAAAACAAATTAACACAAAAGGAACAGAAACGCAAACTCAACAACCTTCCCTTTTGGATTTTGGTTGGCAATCCTAAACATCAAAGGAGTCACACTGCCACTGTATGCCCTTTCATTCCAAGAAGAACATTCTATCACCAACAGTAGAACTGGGCCAGGCGTGGTGGCTAATGCCTATAATCCCAGCACTGTGGGAGGCCGAGGCGGGTGGACAGCTTGAGTTCATGAGTCTGAGACCAGCCTGACCAAAAGCGAGACCCCATCTCTACTAAAAATAGAAAAACTGAGGCAAGAGGATTGCTCCAGAAGTTGGAGGTTGCTGTGAGCTATGATGGCATAGTACTCTACCCAGGTTGACAGCTTGAGACTTAACAAAAGCAAAAAAACCCCACAAACAGTAGAAGTCACTCATAGAGATTATATATGAAAGGACCACATGATGTTTCAGAGCAGGGGTCCTCAAACTGTGGCCCGCGGGCCACATGAGGTGGTGTGATTGTATTTGTTCCCGTTTTGTTTTTTTTACTTCAAAATAAGGTATGTGCAATGTGCATAGGAATTTGTTCATAGTTTTTTTTTTTTTAACTATAGTCCGGCCCTCCAATGGTCTGAGGGACAGTGAATTGGCCCCCTGTTTAAAAAGTTTGAGCACACTTGTTTCAGAGTGAAGATCCTGACAGACATGACTGTCATAAAAAAAGTTCAGAGCTAAATGTTACCTGGGAATGTACTGTCACTTAATTAGACAAGTGTAAGTTTAATAAATTGGGTTTTAGGACTCAACATGAATAAAAAATAACTAAACATTTTTTGAGATAACTGGAATCAGAAGCAAATTTACTCCCATGGTTACGAAGTGACCTAATAAACCACATCAGAGAAGTGTACAACGGGAATGCAATGAAACTGAAAAGAAATAAAATTGTTCTTTTTAAAAACAAGAGAGACCAGAAAGTTCTTGGGTCAACAACATGAGATTCCATTACCTTGGTAACAACTAAAATGTAAGTTTATATGCATTTATCTAGTGTGAATACATACATAGTAAATTTGTAACGGTTACAAAATAAATTGATTTAACAGATCATTTGTAAAATGGTAAAAACTAGCTGTAGAGTTTGTGCTCCTGTATTTTTGTTCTTACCAGTGAAGTTGGGCTGGGGAAAATTGCTTTGATAGGTGAGCTGCTGGTCCCACCACTGCTTGGTGGGTTGATTCTTTTTTCTTTCTGGCGGCGGTTACAAAACCAAACACGAATCACCTCCTTTTCCATGTTGAGCTGATCAGCAATCATTGTGATCTCTTCCGAGGTAGGCTTTTGATTCTGAAGGGGAAAAAAAAAATCTCATCTTTTGGAATAGCTTTTTGAACTACTGGCATAATCATGTTAGAACATAAACAGGGAAGGACAAGTCAGAAAATGAAGCTGAGATATACAGAGGTTACCAAAAAATGTATATGTATTTTAAGAAATGAAGAAAACTGGGCCAGGTGCAGTGGCTCATGCCTATAATCCCAGCACTCTAGGAGGCTGAGGCAGTGAACTACTTAAGCTTAGGAATTTAAGATCAGCTTCAGCAAGAATAAGACCCAGTCTTTAAAAATAGCTGGGCATTGTGGCAGGTGCCTGTAGTTCCGGCTATTTGGGAGGCTGAGGCAAGAGGATCGCTTGAGCCCAAGAGTTTAAGGTTGTTGTGAACTATGATGCCACAGCACTCTACCCAGGGTGACAAAATGAGACTCTGCCTAAAAAAAAAAAAAAACAAAAAAACAAAAAAAAACTATTGAAATTATAATAATATATACTGATAACAAAAGATGAACAAAAGTCACGTTTGACTTCTGCAATTATAAGAGGTGCTCAGTGTCCAGTGTCCAGACTTTTCTGATTACAGAGAATTACTGCTTAAGCAATGTTGACCAGTGTCCACCTGTATCACTCCGCGTGCTGTTTAAATTTCTTCCCAAAGTACCACCAGTGTAGGCCACTTTCTATAGTACACCACATCCTTTAAGATCCCCTATAGGTAGAAAGGAAGGGGTGCTAAGTCAGAAGAACATGGGGAAAACTTGAGCGCACCTCTTTGTCCTATCCATTGTCCCGGTAAATTCTGAGGTGAGCTCTCATGTCTCGGTGCATGTAACAATCTTGGGATGAAAAAACACATTGTTTGCTGGTTTTGCTAACTCCTGTCTCAGGTACACATTGTTTGGCAGACTTCTGTGACGAGTATGTAAACTGTTCTAACACCACAGCAGGAGGAGGACTCATTGCTGGGTGTGGCCTCCTGGATCTTCCCTTGTGCACATCACACACAGCACTGTGGGTCTCAAACGTATCATGGATGTATGCAATTGTTAGGCATGAGGGAGGTTCTGCTGTGCACTCACACCTCCGTTATCGCTGAACTTCCACAAACGTTCTCAAATCTCAAATATCACTTCAAAATGGTCTTTTGTTCCTCGAGAGACAATTGTGCTTCCACCATTTTGACTGTCCGGCTATCTCATGATGACATTAGCATTCATTTGATTAATGCCATCTTTTAAGCGAACATCATACTACACATTACTACTGCAATCCAATTAAACTTTGAAAAGTAATATATAGGTAACATTGCTTAAAATGTGTATACATTTTTTGGCACCCCAGTATATTACCGTATTAGGCCACTTTCAACAAAAAGCTTCTGCAGGTGGATGTTCTAATCAACACTATACTTACCAAACTTACTCATATTAACTTAGAATAAGTTGTTCTTGGGTATTTATATTTTTTCATTTTTAGGGTCTATTCATCTTGAATTAACGTAATGCTAATACCACCTTATGTATTATTAGGAATTTAAGTTTTCTCTGTGCTCCATTCTATCCAACTTGGATCTCACAATAAGCCTGTGAGGCAGGAAAAGCAGGTATTTCCCAGATGAAGGAACTTGAGCTTAAAGAAACCAAGCCATTTGCCTCAGCACTCAGTTAACAAGTGGCAGAGCTGATTCAATTTCCTTCCAGTGTGCTCAAGCCTTTTCTGAATTAGAGAAGTCAAAATTCTGTTGAAAGCCTTAATTATGGTATTGACTGGTACCACACACAAAATGCCAAATATCTGTTGCAGTTACTTACACTCCATAGGAGACATTCAAGGTATCTTATACCATACAGACACCAGAATTTAGCCAGCCAAACTCCAGTGTTTCTCCTGATAAAAACCCATGGTTTCCTCCCTAGATGCCTCTGCTCCTGTGTCCTCGGTCTGAAGTGCTTTCCTCCCGCCTTTTCCAGTGGGAGGGATCAATTCTTACACACCCTACTGCAGCTGCCTCCTCTCTCGCACTGAGCACTCACGTGGATGTGGCTTGGGTCTCTCCTGCACCCTGCAGAACCCTTGTTTCTATCTTCTGGGTCAGTAACTTACTTCCTTCTTTTATTTTCTTCTTTATATTGTAAGGATCCGCAAGGGTAGAGGCTGACATGTCGTTTTTTATCATCTAAGTACCTAACACTAAGTGTTACATAGACAATCCCATGTACATGAAAAGTAAAAGCCTCACTGACTTCCAAGAAACTCTTCTCTAAGGCCCCACGGATGTTAGTCTCTATGCTGGTGCGTTTCTTCCTCCTACGGTTCAAGCCCTCAATTCCTGGAGAATTCAGGGCACTTGGGCTGGAGAGGGCCGAATCAGATGAGAGGTTCTCTGAAGAATAAAGAAAACACAGAAATAAAATTAGTTGAAAATAATGATTTATGTGCATTATATCTAATATTAACAAACAAAACTGATAAAAATAAGCTACAAGCAAGAATGAAAAAGGTTTTCACATAACCAGTGTTAAAATACTGCTTACTGCTATGGATCTTTCTATTGTCACTGCTACTTTTTGATTTCTGTTTCTGAGAAAGCAAAGGTTTACTATTCTTACCCTTAAACTCAGCTCTCTCTCTCAGTTCTGCTCTTATTTATATTAATTTGTTTATGAGCTCTGGGAATAAAGGCAAGAAAGTCTCTTGGAAATTTTTGAATGTTTAATATTTATCTTGTAAATGACCTATCATTCCATTGGTATAATCTAGGGTAAAAAAAAGACATATCTACAAATTTAAGTTAAAACGCAGTTCTGTCATTTAACAATTTAATAACCCTGGGCATGTCGTACACATCTCTGAGTGTCTTTCTGCTCCATGTAAAATGAGGTTCTCATCTATGGAAGTCAGGGATGCCTGAATCAAACTGTCCAAAGATGGGGGTTTCAGGTTTGTCTTTCCCAGAGGCCTAGTTTCTATTCTTATAGACGATGAGAACCGTAGGGAATCTCTATGGTTCCTCTGCCTCTCCCAGTCTATGATTCTGTGACTCAAAATCTAAATCTTCCAAAAGGAATCTCAGCACAAAAGTGTGAAGTTAAAATAGTTACTTTTGTGTGTGAAATATACAGTCATGTTTAGTAACAAACCTAGACATGTTATCAGGAACAAGTTCTATAATAATTTACCAGAGAAAAATAAACCTGTTCTTTACGTTTATCTAAATTCATAGGATTTCTTATCTTGTTCCTTCGATTGTCCGTTTGTCCCTAATCTTGGCTCAAATACAAGGAATATTTCAAGGTTATAAGTTATTGCTGATTTATTTACACTGTGATTACTAGACTACTTAAATGAATTAGGCTTCTGATTTACACAGCCATAATTCATAATGATTCTCCTAGGATTAATAAGCTCTAAGGTTCTACAGTAACAATAATAGAGTAAGAAGGCTGGGCATGGTGGCTCATGCTTGTAATCTCAGTACTTTGGGAGGCCGAGGTGGGTGGATTGCCTGAGCTCACAGGTTTGAGACCGGCCTGAGCTCACAGAGCGAGCCCCTGTCTCTAAAAACAGCCAGATATTGTGGCAGGCACCTGTAGTCCCAGCTACTCAGGAGGCTGAGGCAAGAGAATTGCTTGAGCCCCAAAATTTGAGGTTGGTGTGAGCTAGAATGCTGTGACACTCTACTGGGGGTGACAAAGTGAGACTCTGTCTCAAAACAACAACAACAACAACAAAACAGTAAGAAAGATAAATGCCAATTTATACAACAATCCTAACGAACAATGAAGAAACGTCCTACATATTTACTTACCTGCATCATTTAGCCACTTCTCCAAAAGTGGCTTTAACTTGCACATGTTCTTAAAGCTGAGGTTCAAGGCTTCAAAGCGAGAGATGGTAGTTTGGCTGAAGTCATTTCCATATAGTTTCCCCATGGCAAGCCCGACATCACCCTGCACAACACAGAGCAATTGCAGAGAGGAAAGCAGAAAGACAAAAAGTCATCTCATAATGTTTACAACTTTCACTCTGGACTGTTGCTCCGATGACTGCTCTAGACAAAGAACTAACCATCATTCCACTTTCCAGGACCCACATAAACTCTGCCCTTAAGCCAGGCACAGTATTCTGGCGAGGAGTCTGCTAGGCCTTCACCAGCACAACGTTCCACATTGTCCCACATACTTTCCATTTTGAATCTCTTCTTGCTACCTTATGTAAGAATCAAGATGCCAGAATTTCCAATAAGTCACAAAAGACAGTGCTGATATTCTAATATAACCAAAATGATTTAAGTAATCTTTAAATATCAATTTATCCATATCACCTACAGTGATTAGATATAACTGCCTAGATAAGCCTAGGTATTGCTGAACTAACCAAACTTCCCATAAATCACTTGAAAATTTAGAAATGATCTCTCATTCTTTTTTCCCCTATAAAGTATTTCTGAAACTGAGGGGAAAAAATGTATTTTCACCCTTAGTTTGGATTTCAAAGTTGGTTACAAAAAACAGGTATTCTAAAGACCACTTTTGTAACCATTATAGAGCTAGAAATTCACAGTAGAGAGGTTTGACCTATTTAGTCAAACCTTCATGGGCACTGGGAACTTGGTAACCTTATAGCAAATAGAACAATGATCCCCTGAATATATTACAAAAGATGTCTTTCTCTATAAGCCTATAATAACCTTTGAAATGTATACAGTGTTTCTCTTCCAGCTGAATATCTCTTGTTTGAGCTGGAAAAAGCCATACCTTAATAGTTATTTTATATATAGGTAATAGAAGCTCACAGAGTTTAAATGACTTCTCTACTCATTTCAATGGGTTTAGTGACAGGGCAGAAAGGCAACAACACTTCTGGTCCAAAGTACTATCCAACTAATTCTTCCTTGAGACAGCCAACTCCCAAGTATCCTGGCAACACTTATTTGGAGTTAGGATTATCCCAGTACTTTGATGCCTGCCCCTCAATCCTTCTTTTGGATACTACATTATTTATTAGTATCTGTATCAGGTGATAGTTGGGGAAAGAACAGAACATAAAAAAAAAAAACAACCCAAAAACTCTACTATATTCTATTATTAGTGAGTAACTTCAGATAAAAAGTTAAACAGAGGAGGATGTTGAACTGTAAGATAAAATGAGGCACAGAGAATACTTGAACTTCAAGTGGTCTATATCCTATGTTTTTGCATAGGCTAGTCACCAGCCATGCATGGCTGTTAAATTTAAGTTAATAAAAATCAGATGAATTAAAAATATGGTTCCTTGGCAACATTAGCCTTTCCAAGTGCTAAGAATCACAAGTAGATGGTGGCTACTACACTGGACAACACAAATACAAAATATCTCCACTCTCATAGGAAGTTCTAATGACAGCTCTGAATACACTCTAGGACTGAAGTGGACTGTTGACTAATTTCCTTCCAAATACAGTAAAACTGAAAGAACCAGAACAGAGCGAAAGGAAAAGGAACAAGGACTGGGACTGGGAAATAATTGATGTACCTCATATAATAAATGTGTTATATACTATGACATGCTAATTATGCAATGTCACCTGTATTAATCCTTTAATAAGCAATTATATAATTAGAAATTACATCTAATAACAGGCATATTTACCCAGAGAACAGAGATTTCAACAAGTAAATGTCTAACTCCATGTGAGTGTGTGCACTTATAAATGAACTGGATACAAAGCAACCTTTGAATAACTTCTAGTGAGGTCTCTGACTTAGAAGTACTCAGCCCTACTATGAAACCAAGTTATAGCTTTCATACGAATTATAGCCCCAAAATACGGGGAAAGCGGATAAGGAGAGGCGGTGAGGAGGGGGAATGGGTGGAGGGAAGGTAACTGGTGGGACTTCACCTACAGTGCATCTTACAAAGGGTACCTGTGAAATTTACTCAAAGTAGAATACAAACGTCTTAACACAATAGCCGTGAAGGCTATGTTAACCTGTTTGATGAAAATATTTCAAATTGTATATAAAACCAGCACATTATGCCCCACAATTGCATTAATGTACACAGCTATGATTTAATAAAAAAAAAAAAGTAGAGGTTGACTGGCTGACTTTCCCATCCTACAGCTGTAAGTGTGTGCTGTAATACGTGTAGTCAAAATCTGTGAACCATTTCTACTACTGCGACATATTTTGAAAAATGAGAAATGTTCTTATTTTCTACATGCCAAAAAGTAAAATAAAACCATAAAACAGAACATCAGATCACAAGGAAGCTCCTTTACAGAGTTTAGGGGAGGGAGAGGGAAATGTTAACATTGGCAGTATGTTGGGTCAAATGCCACAGAAAGGCAAACCACTGTGTGAGTCAAAGTTAAAAGGTATTTGGAAGTCATAATGTCTCTGGCATATCACTCAGGCAACAATCTCTCAGGGAGAGCAACAGTCTGCTATGCTTAAATCTCATGCTTATTCCAGATTAGTAACTTACCCCTCTCAATCTAGTTTTATCTTTAGCTTTCTTTCTTTTTTTCCAGTCTATATTTTAATTTTTTTGAAAAATTACTGACATTACAGAACTAAACTGAAATGTATTAATATTACAGTCTTACATTTCCATGATAAACAGAAAAATTCATGAGCCAACCCCGTACTCCCCCAAAAAGAACAGGGAGAAGCTTATAAAACTAAATATGATGGATCTCAGCATTAACAGCTGAACAGAGAAAGGAATTAAAACGCTTTAATTAAAAAATCACCAGTGGATGATAAATGGTGTAGAAACTGAAAATTTACAAACTATTACAGGGGTCCTCAAACTGCGGCCCACGGGCCACATGAGGTGGTGTGATTGTATTTGTTCCTGTTTTGCTTTTTTACTTCAAAATAAGATATGTGCACTGTGCATAGGAATTCGTTTATAGTTTTTTTTTTTTTTTTTTTTAAACTATAGTCCAGCCCTCCAATGGTCTGAAGGATAGTGAATTGGCCCCCTGTTTAAAAAGTTTGAGGACGCCTGATTTAAAACCTGGAATTGCAGACTGTTCAGAAACTACATACATGGCTCATGAGTGGTGGTGAACAGCAGAAAGGGATAATGGATGAATCTGCATTGTTCTAGCTCCTCCCCATGCCACCCGTCTCTGAGGAAAGCCTGACATTGATTAGATATTGAGCCAGGCTAATGCTGACAGCAGATCCAGTGATGGTAACCTGCCTGTCAGTAGATCCTTCCACTGGGTTCGCAGTTTTGATCTGCCCCCCAGACATCTGACAGATCCCGTTGATTTTGGTGCCCTGACGCCCAATGATGCAGCCAATCAAATCATTTGGAATGGTGAGTCTAAGCAGATGCATCCAAACCTGCACTGAGTCTGGTGTTGCCATGCCTCATGGGAAAATGATATTGTTGCACTGCCAACTGGTGCAGCTTGGTCAAATCTGGCTGTGGAATGGCGTACTGTCCTTGAATGGTATAGGGCTCTAGAGGTGGTCCCTCCAGGTCAGGGTTGAGGCACATGGACGGGGTGGTGTGGGGAAAGCTCGCACTGTCGCTGCCTGTGCTGTACCTGTCCTGACCACCTGCAAAGATGACTAGAGAACTGGATTGCTTGAGCTGGTATGGGATGGTCATGCCTTTCAGGGGGACTGGGAGAGAGTCTCCAACATGACCATGCAGATCTGTTTGACACACTGAATGATGGATTGCGGAATGCCAGCAATAGTGATGGCCTGCTCAGTTGAGTTGGATAGCATATCCTCTGCCACCTGGACCTGAGCCCCTGTACTTTCCCGTATTTCCTTGATCTTGCAGCCACCTTTTCCAATGAGAGCGCCACACTGACTAGCAGGGACCACCAGCCTCAGGGTAACTGGAGGTCTCCCGGCAGCTGTGCTATTGGTCATAGAGAAGCTGATGTCCTCTTCCAGTTTGTCAATGATCATATCAAAGGCTTTGAAGATGGCATTAGTGGGTCCAGCCACAGTGATAATTCTCTCAGGACAATTCCCTTCTGAGATGTGGATACGTGCACCGCTCTCCTCACGCATCTT
>CAUYPK010076454.1:0-46489 GCA_963574355.1 Loris lydekkerianus
TTAATCCCATCAGCCAATCTATGCCTCTTCAGTGGGGAATTCAAGCCATTAACACTTTTTGAGATAATTGATAACTGTGGTAGTGTTCTATTCATCTTATTTTGTGAGAGTCCATTGCTTAGTTTTATCTTTTGCATCAGTATGGAAGTTAGGTTCTGTCCTTTAATTTCTGAGTTCTTACCGTATATACTCAAGTATAAGCTGACCCCCTTAATTTTACCCTAAAAACTGGGAAAACTTAGTGACTCGAGTATAAGCTGAGGTGGAAAATGCAGCAGCCACTGGTAAATTTCAAAAATAAAAATATATACCCCAAACAATTACAATAATTGAGGAATCAGTAGGTTAAATGCTTTTCAATATTTATTGCTAAAGAAAAACTGTAAACAAGCAACAACAACTTTAAAACTTTAAATAAAGTGCAAAAAACCGTAGCTTAACAGGTAATCAAGCTAAATCACAATCACCGAATCAAATAACCTGTATGACCCGAGTATAAGCCGAGTTCAGGTTTTTCAGCACAAATTTTGTCCTGAAAAAACTCGGCTTTGCTGTTGATCCATTGTGATGGTCAGTGTATAGAACAGGTTGAAGTATTTCCTGTAGAGCTGGTCTTGTTGTGGTGAATTTCCTCAATGCTTGTATATCAGTAAATTATTTTATTTCTCTGTCAATTTCAAAGCTTAGCTTAGCAGGATATAGAATTCTGGGCTGGAAATTGTTCTATTTAAGTAAATTAAAGGTAGATGACCGTTATCTTCTTGCTTGAAAAGTTTCCTTAGAGAAGTCTGCAGTCACCCTGATGGATTTGTCCCTGTAGATCAACTGGCACTTACTCCTAGCAGCTTGAAGAATCTTTTCTTTTGTCTTGACTTTGGACAGGTTCATCACAATGTGTCTTGGAGAAGCTCGATTAGAGTTGAGGTAACCTGGGGTCCGATATCTCTCTGAAAGGAGTGTGTCTGAATCTTTGGTGATATTTGGGAAATTTTCATTTATAATATTCTCTAGTATGGCTTCCATTCCCCTGGGGCATTCATCTTCCCCTTCTGGGATTCCTATAACTCGTATGTTTAAACACTTCATAAAGTCCCATAATTCTGTCAGTGAACTTTCTACTTTCTCTGTCTTCTTTTCTGCCTCTTTAACTATCTGAGTTATCTCAAGAGCTTCATCCTCTACCTCCAAAATTCTTTCTTCCGCATGGTCTAACCTGTTGCTGGTACTTTCTATTGCGTCTTTAAGTTTCCTAATTGACTGCTTCAGTTCCTTCAGCTCTGCTGTATTCTTTCTATATTCTTCACATTGTTCATCTCTTATTTGATTCTTTTTTTTTTTTTTTTGGATTTCCTTTTGGTTATTTTCCACTTTATCAGCAGTTTCCTTCATTGTTTCCATCATTTGTATTCTAAATTCCCTTTCTGTCATTTCTAACATTTCTTTATAGGTGGAATCCTTTGCAGTAGCTACCTTACAGTCCCTTGGTGGGGGTTACTCTGGACTGGTTTTTCATGTTGCCAGGATTTTTGGCTGATTCTTCCTCATGAGTGTTTTCTTTTATCTGTTTCCTTGCCCTAATTTTCCTTTCACTTCCTCTTGCTCTTTAAGTTACCATGCCTCTGGGCTAGGGTTTTGATGAGTCATTTTGGTCCTGGACCAGAAGGATGAGAAGGTTGAAGAGGAAGAATGGAGGATAAAAAAAGAAAAGAAAAAAGAGAAAGGAGAGGATGTGAGTAAAAGGGAATATTGACAAAAAAGAAGAGGGACACAGAAAGAGGGAGACAGTAGCAATATAGTTGTACATTAGAGTACTTTGACCCAACCTTATAATACTCCAACCTCTGGGGGTGCCAGGTTTGGTGGTTCCCTTGAGGTCAGCAGCTCTTTGCTAGCCTGTTTGGACACAGTACCCCCCCCAACCAAGTAGAGAGGAAAGACAAAAATCCTAGAAATCAAAGCAAAACAAGCAAATAGAAAACTTTACAGGATATAATTGGGGGAAAAATGAAATAATAGGGGTAGAAACACTAGCAAAAATGAAGTTCTAATTGTTAAAGAAGGCAACAATGGGGCATTGCCTGTGGCTCAGTGAGTAGGGCACCAGCCCCATATCCCGAGGGTGGCAGGTTCAAACCCGGCCCTGGCCAAACAGCAACAACAAATAAATAAATAATAAAAGCTATTCTCTTACCCCAAAAAAAAAAAAAAAAAAAAAAATGCATAAAAAGGGTAATGCCTATGACTCAAGGAGTAGGGTGCCAGCCCCATATAATAGGGGTGGTGGGTTCAAACCCAGCCCTGGCGAAAAACTGTAAAAAAAAATAAAATAAAATAAGACAACAATGAAAAATTATATTAAAACTAGAAAAATCCACAAACAAAAAAAAAATCTAGAGGGAAAAAGATAAAATTAAAAAAAAATATATATATATATATATATATATATATATATATTGCTGAATATTTTCTGGGCAACCAGTGATCTTCTGGGGTATGAGATGTTAATCACAATGCTGATACGGCTATAAAAGATGGAGACTGGAGGCCTTTGCTGATTTCTCAAACCCTACAGAATGGAGAACCTAAATCTCTCCTCAAGCCCACTTAAAAGGCACTTTAAACTGCTAACCTTGGCTAAGCAGAAGCTTTCCCAGGAAAGCACTTGCCACTGGGATCGCTCCTGAAGTGACTGTCCACTTACCCAGTATGCCAAAAGTTGTCCCACTCTATGCCCTTGAGGGCCAAGTCAGTAAGGGATCTCAGTCACTGCCTTTAGGCTGCTCAGTCACTAGATTACTCACCCAAGGTCTCCTGCTTGATCCTTGCTCTGTGACCCTGAGGGTGGAGCTTGCCGCAGCACTTCTCCCACAATGGCTCTGCATGGCCCACAGCCGAATGCTATTAGCTCCATCCAGCGGCTCAGTCTGCAGCCCTTGATAATGCTTAAAGTCCTCCACACTCTTGCCTAAGTTCTCCCAAGGTAGTTCAACTGAGTGCCAAGTCCAAGAGTAACAAACAGCTCACAGGTAAGGCCTTTTCAGTTTGCAATCTCACTGCTGCTGAACTTACAGCTGCTGGCAGGATTAAACCAAATGAACATGCACAACCTCTTGCCAATTCTCCACTGCTTTTGTCCTCCTCATGGGGTCCAGAAGTCTCTTGCTGACTCTCTGTGTACCCAAAGGTTTGTTTCTGGGCAGATCCCACTAAGCTAGAGAGGCCTGGAGTCTTCTCTCCCCAGGCTCACCATGCCCAGTTGCAAAGAAGCTCTTACTCGGCCACCATCCTGCTCCTCCCCCTGCCACTGGCACTTTCTTTTACTTTCATAATAAAAAAAATCCCCCCAAACCCCACATTATTTTATTACTTAAATATGTACATTTCCTATTTTAGTAATCCCAAAGTTGGGACTGATTTATGACTTTAAAAGACTCTCTTAATGGGCTGATGCATAATTAGGATTATTACATGAGGACTTTTTTGCTTATGTGTGGTGCTGGATATAATGAAAATCATGCTCATTAGGTTTGGTTAGTGTTTGTGTATTTAATGTGTGGCCCAAGACAATACTTCTTTCAATGTGACCAAAAAAAGCCAAAAGACTGGACACCTTTATACCTGACTCAATCTTATAGGTGTATGGGGGTCCTTGGAGTGGCCATTTGGAGGCGTGCCAACCCCTCCCCACAGAAAAACTGTCCTACCGGATAAGTGCAGAAAGAACCCAGCCCAGTGCGGAAAGAACCCAGCTGTACAGGCCTTCGCATACAAGCATTTAGCCCATCCCCTGAGAACAGTTCTGCGGGTCTGGAGAGCATGTCCTGACTCTCCTACTAGCAGCTCCCCCAAGCGGCCATAAAGGCAACATCTGATTCTGCCAAAGCTTTGCAAAGCTTTTTAATCTCACACAACCTAGCAATACATGAAGTGCCTTAGTCCACCTGCTCCCCCCCACCCCCCACTTCGGTGGTTGTGGAGATACTGATTATTATTTCCAATTCTTAAATAAATAAAACTGTACTTAACTTCACTGTAAAAGAAACAAAACTCCTATGAGCTACAGAGTCCTTAATAAAACTTGGGGCACTCAAGTACTCCATCTGGGGGACCAGAGTCTACCACAGACACAGAAGAACATCTTGGTAGCTGGCTCACTTACATAAACATCAACCAATAACTGAGAGAACAATGATATAGTCCTTCAAAACATTTTCCAACTCAAACAGTGTGGGTGATTCACACAAGTATCACCTGCCATCACCAAGAGTAAGCTGGGTGACCTAACTCCCTGCACCCTGTTGGGAAGAATTGAAGACACCAGGTCAGAGATCACCTGAGAGGTTCATTAAACCTGCTAGAGCAACCTAGAGGCACCTCAGGACCAGCACTCTTCTCCCTGACACAGGGACTGATCATCAGGGTCTCAAAGATAAGCCCATAAACCAGCCCTAACACCTTTGCCTCTCTATAGAGAGGCCAGATGAGAAGGAACCAGCAGAAAAACTCTACAAATATGAAAATTAAAGTGAAAGGTCGCCCCTAAAGAAAACAATAATACTTTACAATGGATACCAACCTAAACAAAAAGATTAAAGTGACAGATGAAGAATGTCAAACATGGGTTGTAAGGAAAGGAAGCTCATGGAAACACAAGACGAAATAGAAACTCAACACAAAGACAATATAGGAATTAACTAAAGAAATAAAACTATTAAAGAAAAACCAAACAGAACTTCTGGAATTACAATGCACAGTGGAAAGCCTTAAGAATTGGGGGAAGGGAAGGGTGGGGGAGGAGGAGTGGGTGACAATAGCAGTGAATTTTGGGGGTGAGGGTGGGGTGACACAACCCCAGTGCTGCTGGTGGGAGGTGCTGCCATGTCTCCTGGATGCTGCCAGGTTAGTGGGTCCAAGTCACCGCATCAAATCCTGGGTGGAGGAGGGAAAAAGCTGGAGCTGCCCCACACAAATTCTGAGACTCATGGTTGGTCATATGGAAGAGTACCTTGAACTTACAGTATTCGAAGAATCAGTTCAAAGGATCCAAAGAGTACAAAAGGAGAAGTACAAATGTCTACCACAAGACAAAAAATTACATGTTATGTTTACTGTAAGCTGTAGTAAAATGAGCTCAATTGTTGACAGAGATGACAGTAGTATTTTTGATGGGTTGATTGAAGAAGATGACAAGGGCAAAGCAAAAAGAAACAAATCTGAAAAGAAACACAGAGATCAGTTTAATGTTCTCATTAAAGAAGTGGGATCCATGCTTGCTGGTAATGCTAGAAAGATGGACAAATCTACTGTTCTGCAGAAAAGCATTGATTTTTTATGAAAGCATAAAGAAATCATTGCATAGTCAGATTCAACAGGACTGGAAACCTACATTCCTTAGTAATGAAGAGTTAATACAGTTAATGTTAGAGGCTCTTAATGGTTGTTTTTGTTGTTGTTGTTGTTTTTAGCAATCATGACAGATGGAAGCATAATATATGTGTCTGAGAGTGCAACTTCTTTACTTGAACATTTACCATCTGATCTTGTGGATCAAAGTATATTTAATTTTATCCCAGAGGGGGAACATTCAGAGGTTTATAAAATACTCTCTACTCATCTCCTGGAAAGTGATTCATTAACCCTTGAATATTTAAAATCAAAGAATCAGTTAGAATTTCATTGTCATATGCTTCGAGGAATAATAGACCCAAAGGAGCCATCTACCTATGAATATGTGAAATTTATAGGAAATTTCAAATCTTTAAACAGTGCATCCACTTCAGCAAACAATGGTTTTGAAAGAGTTGTACAACGCACACACAGGCCTTTGTATGAAGATAGAATTTGTTTTGTAGCTACTGTCAGGTTAGCTACACCTGAGTTAATCAAGGAAATGTGCACTGTTGAAGAGCCCAAATGAGGAGTTCACATCTAGACATAGTTTTAGAGTGGAAGTTTCTATTTCTAGATAACAGGGCACCACCCATAATAGGATATTTGCCATTTGAAGTTCTGGGAATATCAGGCTATGATTACTATCATGTGGATGACCTAGAAAAATTGGCAAAATGTCATGAACACTTAATGCAATATGGGAAAGGCAAATCATGTTGTTATAGGTTCCTGACCAAAGGGCAATAGTGGATTTGGCTTCAAACTCATTATATCACTTATCATCGGTGGAATTCAAGGCCAGAGTTTATTGTTTGTACTCACACTGTAGTAAGTTATGCAGAAGTTAGGGCTGAAAGAAGATGAGAACTTGGCATTGAAGAGTCTCTTCCCAAGACAGCTGCTGACAAAGCCAAGATTCTGGGTCTGATAATTGTATAAACACAGTCTCAAGGAAGCACAGGAAAGGTTTGATCACAGCCCAACTCCTTCTACCTCCTCTCAGATTTCAAGAAAGTCTTCTCACACAGCAGTCTCAGACCCCTCCTCAATACCAAGAAAGATCCCAATGGATACCAGCTCTCCTCCTGGACAGCACTTACCAGCCCACCAGAAGATGGCACAGAGGAGGCCATCGTTCAGTAGTCAGTTCATAATTCCAAGTCTGTTGGGTCATCATTAACACAACCTGTGATGTCGCAAGCTATAAATTTACCAATTCCACAAGGGGCATGTCCCAGTTTCAGTTTTCAGCTCAATTAGGAGCCATGCAGCATCTGAAAGACCAACTAGAGCAGTGGACACGAATGATAGAGGCAAACATTCATCGGCAACAAGAAGAACTAAGGAAAGTTTAAGAACACTTCAAATGGTCCATGGCCAAGGGCTGCAGATGTTTTTACAAAAGTCAAACCCTGCATTGAATTTTGGTTCTGTTCAACTTTCTTCTGTAAATTCATCCAACATACAGAACTTGCACCTATAAATATGCAAGGCCAGGTTGTTCCTACTAACCAAGCTCAAAGTAGAATGAATACCGGACATTTTGGCACAACTCAGCACATGCTACAACAGCAGACCTTACAGAGGAGTACATTGACTCAGAGTCAACAAAATGTACTGAGTGGACACAGTCAGCAAACCCCTCTTCCCAGTCAGATACAGAGCGCTCTCACAGCCCCGCTGTATAACATGAGTGATTTCCCAGCCTGCCACTGGTAGCATGGTCCAGATCCTGTCTAGTATGCCACAAAAGAGTTCTCAGACTGCTACAGTCACTACTTTCACTCAGGAAAGACAGATTTCCTCAAGGTCAGCAACTTGTGACCAAATTAGTGACTACTCCTACTGACATGCTCAAGTAGCGTGTGGGGCGGTCATGGTGTCAAGCATCATGCTCATGGGCCAGGTGGTGACTGTCTATCTGATATTCTGTACTCAACAGCAGCAGTCTCAGGTGCTGTCAGTGATGCCGCCACACCAGCAGCAGCCTCCGCAGAGCTCCCAGGACCCGCAGCTGACCATAGTGCCCCAACCTTCTCAGGCCCAGTTGACCCAGCCTCCACAGCAGTTTTTACAGATTTCTAGGTTGCTCCACAGAAACCCTTCAGCTAAGCTCATCCTCTCTGCTGCATTTCCTGTACAGCAGAGCACTTTCCCTCAGTCACATCACCAGCAGCACCAGTCTCAGCCACAGCAGCAGCTTAGTCAGCACAGGACTGACAGTTTGACCTTTCCAAGGGTCAACCACAGTAGCACACATGCTTCCTCTCTGATGTCAGGGAGGAAGGGGATGGCCCCAAAAGAGCTACTCAGATGACCTGAGGATAGAAGGAAACTTCTCAGCAGTTTCATGAATGTTCTGGTTCCTGGAAATTGGTGAAGAAAATGCTGCCTAGTGCTACAGATGTGTATTAAACCAGCCAGTAGGAGACGATCACAGGGGCGTAGCCAGTTCTGACAGTGTTTTAGTTGCCCAGGTATTTTTTTGATGGAAAAAGAGTATACTGCCAAATGTAAGAAGCCCACCTATGAAATGACATCCAGTGAATCAGAAAGGCACTAATGATGTTAATAACTTTTTAGTGGTTCTGTGCCTGTTGTCAAGTGTTACAGAGGACTCACCATTGCCAGGTCAGGGGTTTGCTTGCAATGATGCCATGAAGATAGTCCAATAGACTTGGTAGCCCCCACCCTCACCCCAGCCCCTTTCTCTTTTTAGATAATGATGGAACAGTAATTACTTTCAGAATGTTGTGTGGGTTCAAATTCTTTGTGCACAGATGCTGTAAAAATATGTATATGTCTGAATAAAAGGAGAGAAAGAAAAAAAAAAGAATTGCTTCATCACAGAAGAAAGAATCTGAGAATTTGAAGATAATACCTTTGTGCTAAACAAGTCAGTTGAAGAGAAAGAACAGATAAGAGGAACGAACAAAGCCTAGGTGAGACTATGAAACAAAGACACGTGAGACTATGAAAAGATGCCGAACATAAGAATCAAAGGTATCCCTGGGGGTCAAGAAGAAAATTCACAAGGGTTGGATGATTATTTGAGGGAATTATTGAGGAAAATTTCTCTGGCCTTACTAGAAATCTAGATATCCAGATAAAAGAAGCACACAGGACTCCTGGGAGATTCCTCATAAAGAGACAGTTGCCATGGTCAGTTACACATAATCTTAAGGCTGGCTAAAGTAAATATGAAAGGGGCACTCCTGCAAGCAGTAAGGTGAACACTTAACAAAGGAAAATCAATCAGACTAACCTCCAACTTCTTAACTGAAAACCTTGAAATCCTACAAGCCAGAAGGGAGTGGAGGATCCATCCTCAGCCTTTTAAAACAGAATAATGGCCATCCTAGAATCTCATTTCTTGAAAAACTAAGTTTCTTATATGAGGGAGAAATAAAGATTTTCTTAGACAAGCAGTTGCTAAGGGAATTCACAAAGACCAGTCCTGCCCTGCAAGAAGTACTCAGACCTGCATTATATAATCATCAGCACAATAGACACCCACCAGTGTAAAACCTTCTTAAAGCTGAGTGCGGACACCACAATGGCTCAAGAGATAAAACAAGTACTGAGGGTCTACCCAATAGGATAAACAAAAGTCTATCACACATATCAATACTTTCAATAAACACGTATGGCTTGAATCCCCTCTGAATATACATAAACTGGCAGAATAGATTAAAAATATATTATCCAAGTATCTGCTGTCTTCAGGAAACACATATAACCCACAAGGACGCTTTTAGACTCAAGGTGAAAATATGGAAAACAACATTCTATGCAAAAAGAAACCAAAAGAAAGCTGGTATAGCCATTCTTGTATCAAATGACATGGACTTCAAATCAACAAAATTAAAGAAAGACAAAGATGGTCACTATATAATGGTGAAGGGAACTATTCAACAAGAAGACTTAATCCTAAATATTTTTGCACCTAACACAGGAGTGCCCAGATTCATAAAGCAAATTCAACTTGATCTAAACAAAATGATAAACAGCAGCACCATAACTGCCAGGGACTTCAATACCCCACTGACAGAACAGGACAGTCCTAAGAAAAAATTGACTTAAACAGAAATCTAGAACAAATGGGTCTAAAAGACATTTACAGAACATTCTACACCAGAACTACTGAACATACATTTTTCTCATCAGCTTATGGAACATTCTCTAAAATTGATCACATCCTAGTCTACAAATTTTAAAAAATAGAAATTATACATGTATCTTCTCAGACCACAGTGTAATAAAATTAGAAATAAATTATATCAGAAACATTCATCCCTACACAAACTCATGGAAACTAAACAACATTTTTCTGAATGATATTTAGGTTAATGAGGAGATAAAGATGGAAGTCAAAAGATTCTTTGAACTAAATGATAATGCGGACAAAAGTTATCAAAATCTGTGAGATACAGCAAAAGCAATCCTAAGAGGAAAACTTACAGCCTTAACTGCTAACATACAAAAGACAAAAAGATTACAAATCAATGATCTAAGGAAGAGTCTTAAGGAACTGGGAAAATAAGAGCAAACCAATCCCAAACCCAGCAGAAGAAAAGGAATAACCTAGATCAGAGCAGAACTAAATGAAACTGAGAACAAAAGAACTACATAGAAGATTAATGAAGCAAAAAGTTGGTTCTTTGAAAAGGTAAACAAATTTGATTAAACCTCTTACTAGATTAACTAGAAACAGAAAAGAAAGGACTCTGATAAGCTCAATTAAAAATGAAAAAGAAATTACAATTGATATCACAGAAATGTAAAATCTCATATATGAATACTATAAAAATCTGTGCTCAGAAACTTGAAGATAGGGAGGAAATGGACAAATTCTTAGAAACACACAACCTCCCTAGGCTCAGTTAGGAAGAAATATATTCTTGAACAGATGACTATCAAGCACTGAAATTGAAGCAACAATAAAAAAAATTTTTTTTGTAACAGACTGCACATAGTGGCTTGTGCTTAAAAACCATAGCACTCTGGGAGGCCGACATGGGTGGATTGCTTGAGCTTAGGGGTTCAAGACCGACCTGAGGAAGAGTGAGACCCTGTCTCTACTAAAAATAGAAAAACTAGTTGGGCGTGGTGGCATACCAGTTTCTCAGGAGGGCGAGGCAAGAGGATCGCTTGAGTCTAAGAGTTTGAGGTTGCTGTGAGCTCAAAAACATCACAACACTCTACTCAGAGCAAAAGAGGGGGATTCTGTCTTAAAAAAAAAAACAGAAATCTTCCAACAACAAAAAAAGTCCTAGACCAGAGGGTTTCATGCCCAAATTTTACCAAACCTACAAAAAGGAATTTGTATCTATACTGCAGAAATTATTCTATAACACTGAGAAGGAAGGAATACACCCCAACTCTTTTACAAAGCCATTATAACCTTGATACCAAAGCCAGGAAAAGACACAGCTAAACTAGAAAACTGTAGACCAATATCCAGTCTGAATTTAGATGCAAAAATCCTCTATAAAATCTTAGTGTTCCTGTGAAAGGTTTATAGTGATATTTCATTGGTTTAAATTTTCACTCTCTAATAGCTAGTGATGTTGAACATCTTATCATGTATTTATTTGCCAGTGGTGTATCCTCTATTGAAATGTCTGTTCATATTTTTTCTAATTGGATTTTGAGGGGGTTTGAATCATTAGTTTTATTATATTCTAGATACTAATCATTTGTTGAATGCCTGATTTGCACATATTTTCTCCCCATCTTTAGCTTATCTCTAGCATCTTTTTAACAGGGTCTTCCACAGACCAAAAGTTTTTCTAAATTTGATGGGGTCAGACTAATCTGTTTTCCCTTTATTAGCATCTTAGAGTTCTCTAAGAATTCTTTGCTTAACTCTAGATTTCAAAGAACTCAAGAAATAGAAATTTTTTCTAAAAGTTTTACATTTTTACATTATACTTTTAAGCTTGTGATCAATTTGGGGTCAATATTTGTATAATGTGTATAGTTTGAAGATCAAGATTCTTCATTGGAGGGTGGGGAAGGGAGGCCTGTGGGCTGTCCAGTTGCTCCAGCACCATTTGTTGAAAAGATCACTCTTCTTCTGTTGAATTGCTCTTACACCTTTATCTAAAATAATTTGGCCATATTTGTGTGGTGCTAGTTCTGGGTTTTCTGTTTTGTACCATTAATTGATGTGTCTGTCCCTTCTCTAATACCATACGTCTTGATTACTGTAGCTATATAGTAAACCTCAATATTGGAATGACAGTCAATATCTCATTGTATACTTTTCCCAGATGGTTTTAGTTATTCTGGGGCTGTGCCTTTCCATATAAATTTTAGAACCATCTTGCCTATTTCTAGGATATTTGTAAGACTTACATTAAATTTATAGATCAATATGCAAAGAACTGGCTGGGTGCAGTGGCTCACATCAATCCCAGTACTCTGGGAGGCCAAGGCAGGTGGATCCCTTGAGCTCAGGAGTTCAAGACTAGTGTGAGCAAGAAGAAGACCCTGTCTTTACTAAAAATAGGAAAATTAGCCAGCTATAGTGGTGGACATCTGTAATCCCAGCTACTGAGGAGGTTGAGGCAAAGGGATCACTTGAGCCCAAGAATTTGATGTTTCTCTGAGGTATGATGCCATGTAGAGTGACAGAGTAAGACTGTCTCAAAAAAAAAAAAAAAAAGAGAGAGAGAGAACTGACATCTTTACTGTGCTGAGTTTTCAATCTGTGAACATGTCTCTTTATTTAAATCTTCTTTGATTACTTTCATCAGTATTTTGTAATTTTCATCATAGACATCTTATACTTGTTTTCTTGAGTTTGTTCCTCAGTATTTAGTTTACATTGGAATGACAGTTAATGATACAGTGTTTTTAATTTTATTTCTAATATTGCTTATTAATATTTAGAAATGTGATTCTTTTTTGAGTATTATTTTCAAAAGACAAGCAACTTTTTACTATTTTTTGTAATTTCATTTTTTAAACTTACTTTTAAATGATCTGGTAGGATTGTCTTCCAGACAATTCTAACACATTGGGCAACTAACTGCCAGCATCCCTTTATTATTTTACAGTTTATACAATGAGGGTAAGAATTTGTCAAGCTAGTATATTCCAGAGCTGGGATTCAAACCCAGACTTGTCCAGAGCAGTTTCCAATATGCCATATCATTTTAGGATTAAAAATAATTTGAAGGTACTTACATGGTGTGTTCTCTGAGAAATCAAATCCCTGAAAATGGCAACTTGACTAGGATTACTAGGTATTCCAACACTTATTTTCTTCCTGTCTCTATAGTGACATTTAGTACCTTGATGAAAGTTGGGTTTTATTCCCCCTACTCAATACTTGTAAAAATTCCTTATATGGTAGAACCTCCACGGTTGACCACCTCCCTACATTGATCACCTCCTTAAGTTGACCTAATTTTCATAGATGAGACATGGACCACATGTGCATGTCAGTACACTAGGCCTGGTATATGTTGACCACCTCCATATGTTAACCAGTTTGTTACAGTCCTTTGGGTGGTAGCTTACAGAGATTCTACTATATCTGAAATTTGAAATGTTTACTAGATTGGTATTCACTTATGTAATTTTTCAATTAATATTTACAGAGCCACATATAATGCTGTGCTGGATATACAGAGAAAAATAGGCCTAGTCTCTGTTTTCAGTTTTCTTACAGTCAGGTAAAGGAGACTGATAGGTGAACAGATTGTAGGCGGCAGCAAGCGCTCGGATAGAAGTGTCAGTGCTGCCACACAGTAGGGTGTAAGAACCAACTCATGCCAGCTGGTAGAAGTCAATTATTAAATACTCAGAAACTCTGCAAATTGGTTTTACCAGTGGTAGCTTACAACTGGCTGTGACAGAAGTATTTTTACCATGGAAATTAGCAAATGCTATAGTAGGGCTTTCTTTTTTCTTTTTTCCCTATTCTCTCATTCTCTTTTTCTTTCTTCTTTAATTTATTTTTTTCTCTCTTTTTTATTAATTTCCCATAGGACATCTAGTGTACCAGCATACCACCCTTGCTACAGGAGCAGAGATACTAAATCCTTTACTTTATCTCATTGTACCATGAGCCCACTCTGTCACATCAAATCATGAGTTGTCCCCAGACCAGCTGCTTCTGGTGATTTAGGCAACAGCCTTTCACACACATGATGGCTATTCTTTTTTTTTTTTTAGGTAATGAGAGTGAAACTGGGTCTAAATCCTATGTGGGTTCTGTTTTTATTCCAGAGATTATATAGAAGCCAACATCAAGATCAACTTATACATCATCAATGAGCCTTGGCTTTTCTCACTGGCCTGGTGCTCCAGTATTAACTCAGTGACCACAGACAACATTTCACTCCTGAGCCAGATTAATCACCCTTACTTCTTCATGGTGAGCTGGTTGTCCACATTGTTCTTCCAAGCCTGGTGTAGTAATAGTACAGGTCTCTCACCCCTATATTGCCCACTGTGCAATCCCCCGAGAAGCTACTTACACATACAGACTTCTATGAATATTGGAGATGTGACATTTTCTATTCTTTTACCCAGAGCCTTCTGTGATTTTTCAGGGAAAAATTCTAGTTAGAATAATTGACATTTATTTGATCCTTGCAATGTACTTTGGGCATATTATATACTTTAACCCTCTGGATTAGTCACTGTTGTTATCCCTATAAGGAAACTGAAGCTCAAAGATATCTTTGCATATGCTCTATGATGTGGGAGTCAGAATGAGGTCTGACCCCATAGTTTTGTTATTGCAGCCCCACCTTCCTAGAAGTTGGCAACAATGGACAATGGAATGGGGTGTGGGGAGAAAACCAAGTGTACTTGACTCCAACGTGAAAAACTGTGTGTCCTAAATAAACAAACAAAAAATACTTTTTTGGCGGCACCCATAGCTCAGTTAGCAAGGGCACCCACCAGATACACCTAGGGTGGTGGGTTCGAACCCCGTCACGGCCTGCCAAACAACAATAACAACTGCAACCAAAAAATAGCCGGGTGTTGTGGCAGGTGCCTGTAGTCCCAGCTACTTGGGAGGCTGAGACAAAAGAATCGCTTAAGCCCAAGAGTTGGAGGTTGCTGTGAGCTGTCATGACACAGCACTCTACCCAGGGCTTGAGACTCTGTCTCAAAAAAAAAAAAAAAAAATGGATTTAAAGAGTGCAGTCAGGGGTGGCACCTGTGTTCAAAGGAGCAGGGCGCCATCCCCATATGCCAAAGGTGGTAAGTTCAAACCCAGCCCTGGCCAAAAACTGCAAAGAAAAAAATAAAAAAGAGTGCAGCCAGCATCTAGTTACTTAACCCATTTTCCTGTTCTAGCCCTTCTGTTGCTCAGTGCCAGCAGACTGAGACCTGGAGACTTGGTTTACAATATCCCAACGAAATCCCATCACTCATTATCTGTAGAAGGACTGCCAGATGGACTATATAGTCTGTTTTTCTTATCTGTATGGCAAGCAAGTTGACTGGGTGGGACACAATAGCATATGCAACAGAAAACAGTTTAATTTTCCTCCATTGATTCTTTAAACCTGGTCTGTGAGCTAGGCCTTTCCTTGCCCCTGAATGAAATCTCTCAGGTCACATAGCTTTTTCAATCACTCTAAGTTTCAAAAGTTCACTGTAGTCATCAAAAATCTCACTTCAGAATTAAAGTGTCCGGTCCAAAACAATAATAGCCCAAACTCCAAACTGCCTTGAAAGTTAAAGCTTTAGGCAGAGAAACGTAAATAGGGAGGGTTCTCAGATTCTCTGTACTACACTCTCACCAGGCCTAGTTTCTCACCTGGTCAGGGTCAGGACCAGGAGAGAGGGGATCAGGGTCAAGGCCATTGTCTCATAGGGCCATATTGCACTAAAAGTCTGTGGTAGAAATGTGAAATCATTGTCTCCTTCTTTCTCTGATGGCTTGAGCAGGTTTCTGGAGATGATCCTGAAGGAAACTTTGATGGCATGTCCCTCAGTACAGGTGAAGCCTCTACACCCACCTATCCCTATACTGTGTATTGTTTTTTAACATTATAAAATTCAGTCATTATGAAAATGCATAATTTAGAAAGCAATACATCCTCCATAATCCAATCCCCCTAAATCAGTAATTTCTCAAAGTTATCTCTTTGGAGAAGGGGGTCACATTTATTTAAATGATGCTTTCCTGACAGCATTTTTAATTTTAATATTTGAGTTGATAAATTCATGCAATTTAAAATTCAAAAAGTATAAAAGGGTATAAATAAAAAAAACCTTTCTACCTTCCACACCTGGCCTGAGCTTTTTAAAAGGACCCAATGCATGGTTCCTAGCCCGTGTCACATGCCATTTTCTTCAGGGCTGTGGGACCGGTATCCCAGGGGCTTTTCTAGGCTGCCCTGAAGTTTCAGATCTTGGCTCTATCATTTACTGTATGAACTTGAAAATTCTAATTAACCTGTTTGGGCCTCAGGTTTTTAGTGGTTTTTGCATTTTGTATTTTGTAAATTGGGAATAATGGTGCAATAGGAGCACTTTTATCCAGCACAATCTGATCTGATTATTGGTCCAGTAATTGAGAAAGTTAAAGCAGGGAGTCTTAGAGAAAGAGAGAGACTGAGAGATTCTATCTGTAAGCCTTTCATGCTTAAAAAAAAACCCACCTAAAACTTAGTATCTTAAACAAATATTATGTCTCGTAGTTTGACTGATGGCTAAGTAGTTGTTCTGGTGTGATCCAGTTGGGCTGAGCTGGATGGTCTGTGATGGCCTCATTCATTTGTCTAGAGTCTCACCTAGGGTGACCAGGGTCTCTCTTCATGTGTTTGCTCATCCTTGAGGAGGCTACCTTGAGGAGGAGTGTGTTCACCTGGTAGTAAACTCTCTTCCCAGCAGCAAGAGAGGTCAAACCCTGAAGCACACACACTTTCCAAGGTTCTCCCAGTGCTAGGTTGCGGATGTTCCATTGACCAAAGGAAACCTCATGGCCAAGTCCAGATTCAAGGTGGACAAGAAACAGACTTCACAGCTAAGTCACATTGCACAGGAGCCTGCATGTGTGGTTTGGAGGGAATTTTGTGGTCATTTTTATAAATAGTATGCCACGCACACGTTTTATTTTAATTTAAAATACTTACCTTTCACATAGAAGTAGTCTTTTCTTCGAGGATACTTTGGCTAATTGAATTCTATGTTCTCATGGTTATTTAAGTGTTCAAATGAAGTAGGAATGATTTCTAATTTTTTTTTTCTTTAAAGAATAAGAGCTTATCAAGCTCTTTAAAGAAGAACAAGAGCCAGTAATTCAGATTGGGAGAATCAATGTGAATGAGTAATACACCAAAATCTTTCTAGTTCCCTCACACCAATTTCTTGTAGTGCTTCATCCACATCAAATGAAATTGCAGCTTATTTTTTAATGACTTACTCTGTTTGTTGAGTTTTACAAAGCATTTGACTTAGTTTTCTTGAAAATGATATACCTTTTTTTTTTCAGATTTTAGAGATTTAAGCAGCATCTAATTATACTGCACAATTATAATAAATATAATTGACCTAAGCCATCTGGGGAACAAGGATAACTGATTTTTGATGTACATTCAGCTTACCTGGAAGGCATCCTGGAGCAATCAGCAGACCATAGTATTTGGTTAAAAGCTTCTACAAGTAGGGCTGTTGTAAGGATTAATTGTTAAAATACCCCTATAGTGCTCAGAACACTTGCCTGGCTTGTAGTAAATGTTCATTAATTGTTAGTTATTATCTTATTATTGTGATCATTAGTATTTTTATTATTAATATTATTATTTAATTCAAGGGAAGACCTTGGGATAGGGTAGAAAATGGCCTGAAAATGAATAAAAGTGTCAGCCCCATAGTATCAAGTGACATTGGAAAGGGATCAATGGAAGTAGAAAGGGAGGATCAAATCAGGGAAAAATAAAATTCACACAGAGATGGAGTTCTGGGAAATAGGTGATTTGCTCAAGTTGCCTAGAGGAGAGGGCCTCTAGTGAGGGGCAATTACACTTCTGCGTACTTACTGAAACAGGATCATTTAGAACAATGATTTCCAAATGCTGGTTCACAGACTGGTTGCTTCAGCATCACCTGGGGAGCATGTTAAAAGGCAGAGATCCTGATTTGTTAGAACTGTGGTGAGACCTGGAAACATGTACAACTAAGAAAAAGGAAGGATTGGCTGCACGGCCAGGGTGGGGAAGCCATGCCCCCAAATCACAGGGTGGTAGAAGTCCAGAAACCTGGGCTGGAGTCCCATGTCCAGAGCAGACTTGCTGTGTGATTTCTCTGGGACCACCTCCAACTTCTGTCTTGAGAGTCAAGGGAAGTGAAGGGTGTACAGTGTTCTGTCCCTTGGAGAACCTCCTGAATGTGTCACAGTGACTGAGGATACTGCAAGTACTCTGTGTTTGCGAATGCCACGTCAGTCAAGGTTCTTCCACCTGATCTGATCCCTTTCCTCTACTTTTCAAGTCTTGGCAGCAGAACAAAGGACTTGGCCTTTGTTGGCCTTCTTTCAATCCGTCATTTTGTGATGTATGATGTAAAATCCCTTCTAACTGTAAAGGTGTTTATGTTTTGTTTTATGTTTTTGCAGACACCAAGGTTCTATATGTTCTTGTGGCTTCTCACAGATATTGTTTCTGCGATTTTCATTTTTGCCATATTTTATTTTTACTGGTAAGTATATATTTGTTAATTTCCAATGTAATAAATGGGTTCTTACAGAAAGTTGAGAAAAAACAGAGTCATCCTTTTCCTGTAGTCCCACATGGCAAGATGGGGTTTATGATCTGAACCTCTCATTTCTTCTCATACTGTCTGCAGCTTCTCACACCCTTTGACTTCCCCAACACAGTCCTTACCCTGACAATGCTGTCTTCCCCAACACAAGACAGCATTGTCAGGATAAGGACTAAGTAAAAACTTAGTCAAGTCTATCATAATGCATTCAGTATGGAGCAGCTGGGAGAGGACAGAGGTTTAAGATTGCCAGAACAAGTGCCTCCTTGCCTTCCTACCATCCATGACATCAGACATAGCAAGGTACTGTGCAAAGAGCAAGCTCACAAACCAGAAAGACTGGGTTTTAGCCCTAGCTTTGCACCCTTAGTTGCTGGGTGACCCTGGGAAAATCATTGCCCCTTTCTGGGCCAGAGTCTTTATTTGTCCAAGAAAATGACATTTGAGAATCCTTGCAGCCAGATCCTACAGGATTGCAAGTTTCGAGGTGGAGAAGGGAAAGAGCATCCTGGAAGAGGAATGTTAGTTAGAAGATACCATGGTTCTTTCAACCCCATCATTTTGTGATTTGTGATGTATCCTTTAAAGAGGGGAAGCCCAACCCTCTGCTTAAATGAAAATCTGACCAGATAATGCTTCTTTACTGCCTTGGATAATTGCCTTTCTTAAAAGGGATGAGTGAGTTCATGAATGGTATGCTTCCTTGCAGGCAGAGAGAGACCAAAATAGAACAATTGCTCAAAACCTCCAGCATTCACACAGGTAACGTCTGAAGTCTACCACACTCCTATCTCTTTGTCTCTTTCCTGTCAGCTTTTCATGTCTCTGACAAGAGCTTCGGGTGTCTGGGAAACTGGGGGAGGGAAAACATAGGCTGGGCACAGATTCTGGAGGGTTCTCTCTATCGGGCTTCAGGCTTTAGACTGAATCCTCTAAGCAGTGAGATCCCTTGGAAGATTTCAGGCATGGGTGTTTATTTGTTCACTTCCTCATGTATCAGTTATTGAGTTTTTACCACTTTGTACCAGGCACTCAGAAAGGGCTAACTGAAAGAGAACTGAAAGCTGTCTGGGGAGGATGGCCCAGGAGAGAGGAGAGCTGGCCCACAAAGAGCAGTGAGGAAGCAGGCAAAAACGTAGCAGATGACCCTCAGAGCCAGGCGTGTAGGTCCAGAACAGAGCAGCTACCACACCCATTAGGACTGAAGGTGCTTTATGGGGCTTCATTTGTGAGTAATGTATGTTGGAGGCTGGAGGAAGAAAACATCAGAAGTCCCGGAATGCTAGAGAAGAGTCTAATCTCTGCATATCAGCAATCAAGAAATGGCAAATGAGTTTCACACAAGGGTGCACTACGGTGAGATTTCTGTGTAAAATGTTGGAAATATTTATTCAGCAGAATAACTCAGGGGCTGAGGAAGTAAATAGTTCCAGCAAAAAAAGGAAGGCTAGAGTTTATTTTTAGAGAGTTGTGGGGATAATCACACAGTGAGTTAGTAGTTTTAAAAGCCAGTGCAATGTCACAGGGAAAACCAATGAGGAGGCAGCAGACTTGGGATATAATTTCCTTCCATTGCTCCTGGGCCTTCAATAAAGTCGGTACGGTCACAAAATCATGAGTTACTTTAGTCTCTTATGGACAATGTTGATGGTCCTGTGATTCCATGTGCTGGCTGGAAGATGGTTGAACTGATACAACACTTAGGATTGCAGGAAGGAACCATGAAAAAATAAGTTTAGAAATTTGAACAAATTGAATGGAAAGCAAATTAGACTTTCATGTGTGTGAAACTGAAGGTTTAAGCCAAGTTGACCCAAATTCCACTGTGGAGGTGAGATCTCAGGCAACTCTGAGTTATGTGGATTTTAAGAAAACCACTCAACTGGCTGTTTAAGAAGTCTGAAGGCTATATTCCAGTTACCTTATGATTATCCACAGTTGTATTAGGGGCAGCTAGGGCTGCCATAACAAAAAACAATAGATTGGGTGACTTGAATAACAGAAATTTATTTTCTCACAATTCTGGAGGCTGGAAATCCAAGATCAATGTGCTAGCAAATATGAAGACCCCTCCTGAGAGATCTTTTCCTAGCTTGTAAATAGCTGCCCTCTTGCTCTGTTCTCACATGACCTTTCCTCTGTGTGTGCTTGGGGAGAAAGATCACTGGTCTTTCTTCCTTTTCTTATAAGGACACAACTCCTGTTGGATTAGGGTCCCATTCTTAAAATGGTGATGAAACATGGATAGGAAAGAAGTTTTGAAAATAAAATTGAAAAACTGTATAAATTTGGATAAAGGACGTAGTTATCATGAAAAAAGTAGTCAACTCTATCCCATCCTCTACCATGTTGAAAAGGTGATTTAAAAAAAGGAGTAGAAAATAAGGAATTTTCTCTATTTTTAAGAGTTTTAATTGCCTTTTAACAGAAACTAGTTTTGCCTAAACCAAGTGGAAAGAAAAATATATTGAAAGGCTATTTGGGTATCTCTAAGAGAAACCCAGAAGGTTCAGGACCATGTTTAGAATCAGAGAAGGAACAAGAAAGACTAGACAGAAGCCAAGACCTCAGCCATACCACAGCCCAATCATTCAGGTGGAGGAAGACAGAGCCTCTTGGAGCCTCGTACACTGCACACAGAGTGCCATATCTTGCACCACAGCCACCTCTAGATGGGCATGTACTCCTGTATCCACTGTGCCACAATCACCACCAGAAGGCATTTATTTTCTCTCTAGCTTGAGGGTGTATTTTTTTTTTTTTTTTTTTTTTAGAAATTTGAAGGAGTCAATACTTTGTCTTCTATCTTATATAGATTCTCATGAAAACTTCAGTTGTCTTACCTTTGTTTCCCTGTTTATGTCTTTTTCTCTTCTGACTGCTTTTTAACATTATCCTTTTATTACTGGTTTTCAGTAGTTTGATTATGGTTTACTGTGTTATAGGTCTGAGAAAGAGAAAAACTATCTTGCTTAGGGTTTGCTGAAAATCTTAGAGTATAATTTTCATTAAATTGGACAAATTTCAGTCTTTATTTATTCAGATATTTTTCTGCCCCTCTGCTTCATTGATTTCTGGGATTCCAATTACACAGATAGATTACACAGATACATTATAGAACATGATATTATTCCATAGATTACTGAGACTGTTCATTTTTTTTAGCCTTTATATTTGCTTCATTTTTGTATAGATTCTTTTTCATTGCTATGTAAAAAATTACCCAAACCTAGCAGCTTAAAACAACACAAATCTATCTCACAGGCATAGGTCCTTTGTGTAGCATCTCACCAGGCTAAAATCAGGCATCAGTTATGGCTGCAATCTCATCTGAAGTAGGGTCCTTTTCCAAGCTCCCTGGTTGTTAGCAGAAATTAATTCCTCATTTATAGGACTGAAGTTATCCTGACTTTTTTGATGGCTTTTGGCTCTCAGCTCCTTAGACGGCCACCCTCAGGTCCTAGCCACATGAACCTCACAACATACTTCTTCAAAGCCAACAAGAGAATATCTCTCCAGTCTGCTATGATGAAATCTTATGTAGTGTAATACAATCATGCGAGTAACTATCCTATCACTTTTGTCATATAATATAACCTAATCAAGGGAGTGAGTGTCCTGTCATAGTCACAAGTCTCATCCCACTCAAGAGAAGGGGATTGGATTATACAAGAGATATATACCAAAGATTGGGAATCTTAAGGAATGTCATGGAATTTTGCCTCCTATACTATGTCTTCAACTTCACTGATCTTTTCTTCTATAATATCTAAACTGTTAATTTAAAGCAGAGACATTTTTATTTCAAATATTATATTTTTCATCTCTAGAACTTCCATTGGGTTCTTTTTACATCTTCCTTTTCTCTTCTCATTATGTCCATGTTTGCTTTAAATATTTGGACATAGTTGTAATAGTTGTTCATTATTATTATCTGTTTGCTAGTTGTATCATCTGTTATTTATGAGTCCATTTCTATTATCCCAATCATCTTCTGGCTATGGATCATATTTTCCTGATCCTTAGTATGTCTGCTACCTACCAGTATTTACCATATTACAAATTTAAAAAATTTACTGATTTAAAGTAATTTTTTAAAACCCCTTTATGTATATAACATAAATACCAATTTTTAAAAAATAACTATTTTACAAAACAAAAATAAAGCAGTTATTTTACATTTCTAGATCTTTCTAATGTCTAGATTAGTATATGACAAGAATTCTCATTTCTGCTTCTGCATTCAAACTTGCACTATCACCTATCATGTGTCCACTGGAAAACTCCACTATACATTGATCGCAGCATGAGAACATCAAATTATATATTAGTATTTTATGGAGATAATCTGGGCTTCATGAACCACCTAAAAGAGACTCTCAGAAACCTCCAGAGGTCCCTAAATGATACTTTGAGCACTACTGATCTAAATGTTCACATTTATCAGCAAAATAGTATATTACAGATGATTGCAGCATCTGCACCCATATATCCCTTAATAATTTTATGCCTTCATTTTTAAACTATTGATCAGTTTTACTAGAAGTTTTCCAATTTTATCAGCCTTGGTGAAAAAGATGAATACAAATATCAAAAAACCTCAAGATATGTGGAATAAGATGAATTCAAACCCACACCAAGACATATTAGAAGAAAACTGTCAAAAGACAGATGCAGGAAATGAGAAACAAAAAATCCTTTATAATATATAGAAAACAAATAGCAAAATGACAGAACTAAATTTATCCTTATTAATGATTACTTTAAATACAAATAGAGTAAACGTTTTCAGTCAAAATATAGAGATTGGCAAAATGGATTTAAAAAAAAAAAACATGATCCAACTATGTAAGAACTCTATGACAGATTCATTTTAAATCCAAAGACACAAATAGACCAAAAGTAAAAGGATGGAAAAAGATATTCCATGCAAATAGTAACCAAAAGAGAGCAGAGTTGGCTATACTAGTATCAGACAAAATAGACTTTGATCAGAAAGGGATATGATTGATCACTGAAAATTACAAGGCTTTACTGAAAAAAAGAAGACTCAAATAAATGGAGCAATATATCATGTTTATAAACTAGAAAATTTATTATTATAAAGATATTAGTTGCCATGGGATTGACGTACAATTCAAATCCAATAGAAATCCTCTTTCTTCTATGGAGCTAATAATAAAAAAAACAAAAACAAAAACAAAAACAAAAAACAGCTCATGTGTGCAGCTGTTTTTTCCAGATTGAATTATATTCAGGTCAAAAATAACTGAGCATACATAGTAACTAAAAACTTAAAAAAAAAAAAAAAAAAAAAGAAGGTAAATTTAAGAAAAATATAATAATAGCATCAACAACAACTTTGAATTCTGAGCTTAATTATTTGGATTCTTTCTTCTAGATTTTGGTTCCATAGTTTCTCATTACATTGTGAACTCTTAGATAGTTTAAAGATAAATTTAACTCTTATATAATTTATATCTACAAATAATTTTTGTAGATCATCTTGTTTCTAATTTGTCTTTGGTAAGAGTTGATCTCAATTTTCTAGCTCCATTACTGTAAGAAGTCTCTACCATCTATTTTTTTTTCTATCAATAAGACAAAAGTTACTTATTAAGCGCTTATTGTGTGACAGATGGTTTTGAGCACCATGTATACAGTGATAAGCAAGACAAAATTTCTGTCCTTTAAAAGCTTTCATTTTCTATTGAATCTAATGTGGAACCAACAGCTGTGAAATACCTGAACTTTAAGCAAATGGCAGTCCCTGCTTTCTGAGGGCTTCCATGGTAAGCTAGAGCATCACACAGTAGACTCTTGAGCCCCAGCCCCAGGTCATAGTAGAGTGTCATGAAGTTTGAAGGGAACAGGAGAACTTGGGGGAAAGAACCTGAGAGGGTAAGTGAAAGGCTAACATTTGAGAGATGACTTGGATTTCACACATGACTGGTAGAGGGTTGGAGAAGTGACGTTTGAGGAATATGCATTTGTGTGTTTTCTACCTCACAGGTGCTACAAGTACAAGCCAAATTGAGGGAGCTTCACACTTATCCACGAACCCACCTGACCGTATGAAAAGTCCTTGGAGCTTACATGCCCTTGACCCAGCTTTAACCAAGAATTCAAAGGAATACCCAAATGCTTTAAATTTAGGGGTACCCTCCAAGAAACCAGCACCTATCACAAACACTGTCACACCTCTGAAGCCTGTCACCCATGACATTCAACCACCAGCACCCAGTACGCACACCCAAGCACCCAGCTGGAAAGATACAAATAAGGCCACCCTCCAAACTACATTACCTGCTTGGCAGGTGGATAAACCAATAATGCCCTCCATAGATGCTCTCCATCCTAAAATAGGAGACCCCCAAGAGACCACCAGGGCTTCATCTTCCCGTGAAACCTATACAACTGTACAGTCTACCATGTCCAGCACGTCCTCGTCCTCTGAACACTTGTAAAGGATCAGCCACACCTGTCCCCCCTCTTTCCTCTTCCTCTCTGCAGTGGTGGTGGGGAGTGGTCAATAAAGGCATGCAGAAGGTCCATTGGGGCTCTCAGGAACCATTCTGGTCTAACCTTTCTATCAAGAAAGGGCACAGGCCAGGGGAAGACAGTGTGTGTGGTCTGGAAACTGAAGCTGGTTGCTCTCTGGATACTATACTGTTTGTCTCATCATGATACTTAGTGTTTTCCTGCTAAAAGAGTGACTGTGCCTATAAATAAAGGAACCTTTCAGGATGCTGGAGGGCAATGGTGTATTCTTTGGACCTCTCTGGGATCACCTGTAGAGTGGGTACAATGCCACCCTGAGTCAGAGCAGGAGGGGGGTCATAGGCATGGATCAGGGCAAAGATCTAGTATGCAGTGAGTAATTCCTAAGAACCTGTGGTTCACTGACTCCCCAGTGGGGTGGTGGCATAAGCCCATGCTCTCCTAATAGCTTTTGACGCAGAGGGAAAACTAGAGCTCAGAGAACATGTCCGGGACCCATCTGTCTGGGAGCCCAATGTTAGCAGTTTCACTGTGTGACCTTCACTCTTTCACACTTCCTTTCTGGCCTCAGCTGCTACTTGATGGTGCAGGGGCAGGAGGCCACAGAACCTTCTTCTGCCTCAGCTTTAGCCTGGGCTGACTGGCTGCCGTCTGAACACTGAAGGGCAGGGCTATCCCCTTCAACAGCCACCCTATCACCCCATAAAGCAGAGCAGTCTGGTTGGGGACCTCCATGTACACACACAAGCCCCTCCCCCTCCTACATGGACAGCTGGGGAACTGAGGGATAGCACTCTCTAGAGGGTACCCAGTCAGGCACTTAAGTGTCTGGGTCATCCGCATCTGAGGGCTAGCAGGGCCTAGAGGTTCCCAGCCTTGAGGGCAGATCCCAAACCCTCTCACCTAAAGAGGATCCTCCACTGGCATGTCTCTAGGCAGTCACCCCCACCACATCCCATGCCCCACCCACGGCACACCTCCTCTGACTGAAGTGCCCACTCCTGGCCTAACCCATTCATGTCCAAACTTGGTTGCCCCATGCTGGTCACAAAGCAACATTTTTTCAGGTACCCACTAGGCAGAAGGATTTAACCCAAAGCAGCACAGTTCTTGGGGTTCTTGGGTATGTCTTGATAACCAAGATATTTCTGACAGGTGCCAGGGCCACCTCAGTTCCACTGGTCCCAGTTGAGGCTCAGGAGCTGATTCCTCCCCTAGACACCTCCAGCCCATGCACACTTAGGTCCCTATCTTCCAGGCTGATGTCCAGCATTTTCCTCCAACCCACCCAGGTTCCAATTGGTCCCTTAAAGCCACTTTCAAGCACATCTTGAGCTCAAGTTCCCCAAACCCCAGACCAGCTGGGCTCTGGCAGACACAGACCAAAGAAGTAGTTACAGAGGACACCGCCCTACAGAGACCTGTCCTGACCCCACATGCCCTCCCTCCCATTTCCCTTCCCCAGCAAAGACACTGTAGGGCCAGAGGAGGAAACACATGCTTTATGCCCTGAGGTGATCCAGGGAGACATAAGCAGGGGCCCAGCACTCACACTGTGATAGATAAAAGTGCTCTGTCTCCCTCATCCCAGCTGGGGATCTAGCTGTTCAGTGTTCTATTCAGTGCGTGTTTGGTTTAGTTGCTCCCTGTTTGGAGAGCTAGACTGTCCTCTTGGTTCCTCTGTCCTCATGGTACACAAAAAAATAAAAGGAGGTTGCACAATGGGGTGGTTCTGAGACAGGAGAGCCATCCAAGGAGCACGGGCTCTAACTGGGAAGGCCACAGCAAGCTAGGACCAGACCAACCCAGACGCCACAGGGCTGGGTGGAAGGCAGGTCTGCATCCCAAAGAGGCTGCCTCCCTGGAAGAAGGTCAGAGGCCAACCCAGCCTCCCTGCCTAGATGGCAAGTCTTTCCCAGCTGCAGGGGTAGATGACAGGCCGGAGCCAACTGTTGCCTCGAGTGCAGGCATGGAACCAGCACCTCCTCCCCACTGTTCACTTGCCACTCCTGGAGCCCCGCTGTTTGCTCATGGCCGTGAGCATCTGGCTAATGTAGGAGGTCAGAAGGTCATCCATCTTGTAGCCCTGAAAGCAGGAGTGAGAGCAGGAGCAGGGCAGTGAGTGGACAGGACCAGCCACTGAGACCCAGAACGTGGTTCTGACCTCTGCAGTGGACAGAACCCAGGACAAAAGGCAAATCCTGGCCTGTTCAGGACTCAGTCTCCCTATCTGCACAGCTGAAAGGTAGAATTCATCCAACTGGATGGTTGAGGTTCTAAGCTGTAATGACCCCACAGTGAGTCCCTAGCTTGTGGCTCTCTCCCTCCAGGAATGACTCCAAAGGCTCTCAAGTTGGACTGTCCTTAGAAGTTTGAGTCCCTTCTGGGAGTCCCATTGCTGGTGGGTATACCATTGAACGCAGGGCTCAACCTGCAGATACTGAAGTTGAATGAGGGTTCTATTCTCTAGCCCTAAGCTGAGCCTCAAACTGACCTGACCTGACCCAGGGGCAGGGAGGATGGCTAAGATGCAAGTGAGTTGGGGAGCCCACCAGACCTAGAGGAAGAACTCTCACCAGTGATGTCTCACAGAGCAGTTTGCTCCCACGCACCAGGTTCCCAATGGTAATGTGGAAGTAGGTGTTACCACTGCTCCAGTTGGAGATCTTGGTGAAGGGGTGAGTAGTCAGGATGTCCTGGGAGAGCAGAAAAGACATGGAGATAGCTGGGCTCACACCTGTAATCCCAGAACTCTGGGAGGCCAAGGAGGCAGGATTGCTTAAGGTCAGGAGTTCAAGACCAGCCTGAGCAAGACCCCCATCTCTGCTAAAAATAGAAAAATTAGCCAGGCATTGTGGTGGGCAGTTGTAGTCCCAGGTACTCAGGAGGGTGAGGCAGGATGATCACTTAAGCCCAGGAGTTTGAGGTTGCTGTGAGCTACGATGGCAGAGCACTCTACACAGGCTAACAGAATGAGACTGTCTCAAACAGAAAAAGGGCATGAAGGCCACCCTCTGGCCTCACTCCCCTCAGCTCCAGAGCCCACAGATGCCTCCATCACCAAATGCTTCAGGCCTTCAGTGAGAACATGGTCAGAGGGAAAGGCCAGCTCTACCAGGGACTCCTCTCCATGCCTTGGTTTGGACCAGCTGGTTGGACAAAGAAATCCAGGAGTCTGTTGGGTACTTGGGGCATAAATTGGAAAATTGGGGTCCCTGAAGGAAATGACACTGTGGGCTTGGATGAGATGGTCCAGGGAGAGTTTGAGAAGGGAGACAGAATGACAGGACGGAGCCTAGGGGAACACCATGTGCGTGGGTTGGGTAGAGAATACACCACAAAGTGAGAAGAACTGAGGAACACCAAGGCACATGAAGCTGAGGGGAAGGCGCTGGTCTCAAGTGTGCTTTGCCACCTGTCCAGCTGTACCACTTCTGTACAGGACTTCTCTGGGCCATAAACACAAACACCAGTGATGTGCAGTGACCCTAGCTCACCTGCCATCCTGAATGATGCTGACAGGTCACATACTACAAAGAATTCATGGGATTTGGTAGGAAGGAGGATACTAGTAACTTTAGGGAAACAATTCTGGTGGAGAAAATGTGGGGTAAGGATGGTGACCCAGCAAACATAGACCACATTTTCAAGACGTGTGGTGAGTGGAATGTGAGAGTGGGGAATGGAAGCTAGTGGTGGTCCATCTGGGACCTGTGTTCATAATACAGTTGAAGCAAACCCTCCTGCTCTTTCTTGCCCCTGCTTACCTTTGTTCTGGGATCAATGAGACTGACCCCATACTTGTTGATGGCAATTAAGAGGATCTCGGGGAAGTTTGGCTCTGTAGTTTGCTAGCAAAGAAAGATGGGAAACCATCAGATGAGGGCTCAGGGCAGGAGAAGCTTTTGGGGACAGGAATGAAGCTAGGATGAAGTCAGTCTTTCCTGCTGCCTACTTGGTACAAAGGACACAGAGATACTGGTGCCCCTGCCAAGACCTCACAGTCTCCCCCTCTGCTGGGCCCTCGGTGTGACCACACATGCCTTCATAGGTCCCCAGATGACCTCTACTATGACCTTTCTTGCAGCCCACATCTTCCATCTTTTAAAAGCCCTCTTGTACCCTGCATTTGCCTTCCAGCTACCTACCTACCTCCCTGTGCACAGCTGGGCTCCTTGAAAGGCCTCCCTGACTAGGTGTGACAAAACCATCCCCTCATTCTCTCCTATCAGCTCCTTGCCATTCTTCTGCCTCTTGGATCATGCCCCTTGGATTCCTCCTGCACCCTGCACCCACAGACTCCTCCGGCCCTGTCATGTTCAAACCCTCCAAGGCCAGCCAACACCTGCAGAGACCCAGCACCCTCGCCATCTTGCCAGCTGCTGCTCACCAGAGTCAGCTTACCTCACACTTCTGCCCATCCACACTCAACTGCTTGTGTTTCCTGCCCAGAGCTGAGCTCTCACACCTATAGCTCTCCTGCCAGGAACACTGTCCTCAGGGTCTTCCTTGAAAGCTCAGGTGTCACCTCCTCTAGAAAGTCTCTCAGCCTTTCTCCTCAGTCTGGGCGGTACATCCTAGGCTGTGCCACCCCGGCACAAGCCATCCTTCCTTACCCTGGCCTGTATGCATCTGCCTTCCCTGCTACTGAACTCTGGTCCCTCTGCCCCCAAGGCAGAGCCTTTAGCCAAGACACTCAACTGGGACAATGCTGAGGGTGCTTCCTCCTTTCCTTGTCAGGGCAGGTGTCCAAGACCAGGACTGTCTCCCGCAGTCCTGGGGAGGAGTCTCTGTGCCGTCTCCTCCTCCCCATTCACCCTCTACACCCCTCTGAGAAGCTCCCATGTCATACCTTCACCTCGAAGAAGGCTGAGCCAAAGGTGGGCCACTTGAAGATGAGCTTCAGGAAGGCCAGCTTGGCCTCCTCCTTGGACTTCCCCGCGTGCTTGTTGAAGTAGGCGACAATGGACTGAGGGGGGTGAGAGGTGGGATGTGGTGTCAGGGGAGGCCCAGGACGGTCCTGGGGGCTGTGTGAGGCCTCCCCTCACTCCAGGTGATGGACTTCTGACCTCTCTTCCCACCCCAGCAGGCCAGCCAAAGGGTACCAGTAGGTCACCATGATAACCAGTACAGGGCACATTGCTGTCAGGTGGCCACTGAGTACTTTGCATGGGGCCTGGGAAACAGAGCAGGTAGGGGGAGAACAGATGGTAGCCTTACTCTGTATAGGAGCCACGAAGCTGGTGGGCCACAGGCCAGTACCTGCCTGTTGACCCCTGGGTGCCCAAGACCCATTCAGTGCCCCCGTCCCGCTGCCCACCCTGTGCTCACCCGCTTCCAATCATCAGGTGAGACCTGCCGAATAAGGTCCTGGGGCACCAGCTCCCGCAGCAGTTTGGGGATACTGGGGAAGTAGGACTTGTCCTCCTCAAACTTGACCCTGTAGATCAGCGCCCCCAGCTGCAGTACCTCCTCCCGCGTGCACTTGTGGTAGCCTCGGAGGTATTTGGGCAACTCCTGCCAGAGACAGGGTTGGTCACAGGCATGGAGGGACCTGGAGGACATGGGCTCCTTCCCACTACCACAAGGCTGGGGTCTCCTGCCTCATCTCTGATTGGGGCCCCTGCACTGCTCCACTCAGCTGACACTGATCCCTGGGGTTATGGCACAGGACAGGGAAACAGCCAGTCTGCCTGTACAGCCAGCACTTGTGGTTTGAAAGCACGGCCGAGTCTGAGCGGTAATTCATTTCCCCTCGTAGCAGTCCAGTGAGGCGAGCAGCAACCCTCAGAGATGAAGAAACTGAGAGTGACCACCTGGGGAACCCCTCGCCTCCCATGCCTGCCCTTCTGTAGAAGAGCGCTCAGTCTGGCCTCCTCCCACATGGCCCCTGGAGACCAGCTGGTTTCACCAACAACACAGGCACTGCCAACCCCCTGAGCTTGCAGACCCAGAACAACTGAGGGCACGGAATGGACCAGACCAGCACTGCCCACAGACTCCTGTAGCCCTAGTACCACCAATATCCACCCCTAAATTCATACAGCTTTCATGTACCCAGCTTTTCACTGAGTCACCAATTCACCTATTCACTGGTCCATCAATTCAACAAATATTTGTTGATCATCTACTATGAGGTGGGCCTAGTAAGCAACAGCACACCCCCTTCCTACTCTCATAGAATGTGTAGTCTCCAGGTTATTCACCTGATAACCACACCAAACATATACGTAATGACAGTTGTGGTGCTGTGAGAACATGTAACAAGGTGACCTGATCTGGTCTCCCCGACAGGAAGACTTTCTTTAGGATAAGATATTTGAACTGACATCTAGAAGCTCAGCAGGTGGGGGAAGGAATCAAGGGAAGATCGCAGAGAGGACATCACGAAGAACCCTGCAGCACACCCGAGAATCTGAGAGCTTAGCTGAGTGAACTGAGCCAAAGGCTGCCAGGCGTGAGACAAAGCAGCAGGAGTAGGAAATGGCATCACCAAGCAGGGACACGGGGACCTGGGCTTATACCGTAAGAGCAGTGGAAACCACTGAGAGGATTTGACAAGCAGGATGATGCCCCTGTGGAGAGAGGATTGGAGGGGGCCAAAAAGGATGGAGGAGACCAGGGAGAAGGTCACTGCCTCCATCCAGATGAGAGGTGTGTGATCCTAATTATATTGCTGGGCCTTTCTGAGTCTGTTTCTCTCTCTGTAAAATAGGGACCACATACCTACTTCTTAGGGTTAGTTGGGAGGACAGAATGAAAGATGTAGGCTCAGCATATGAGCTGCCCTCCTCACTTTCTGCAGGTGCATGCCTATGCTAGGAAATGTTTATAGACTTGCAGAGGTCTTGGATAGACCCAGTAATTGCAGCAGAATCTTGAGTTCAGAGGACAATGGTTCACTGAGGGAGGGGCTGAGCAGGTGCGGCTGGGAACTCAGAGGAAGAACGGTCAGGCCCCTGAGGGCTGACGGGTAAGGAGACAGAAGGATCAGAGGGTGGACCATTCCTAGGGACTCAGTGGTCTTGACAGGAATCCTTTAGAGGAGGGGCTGTTACAAGCCCCCCACCTGGCAAGGGCAGTGATCTGTTTTCCAGATCACAGTACAGCCAGGCCAGCAGCACACAAAGGCAACGAGAGCAGAGAGGAACTGGGCGGCTCACCTGGTAATAGTGGAAGATGGAGTCGGCCATGGGGTCCTTCCCTGGGACGGTAGTGGTCCATAGCTTCTTCATGAAGAACACCTGGTAGGTGAGCGAGGGCACGATTCCTATGGCACAGGGTGGTCGGTCACCCCAAGAGTCCCCAGCACAGAGGGCTGCCCACGCACCCTCCCTGCTCTGGGCCTCAGATGATCCCAGGACCTGGCTTCATTACCGTCCTTGATGGGCCTCGCTTTCTTTATCCAGTCTGTCAGGTGTCGGACAAAGTCAAAGAAGAAATCATTCTCAGGGACGCTGATGACCTAGGCACATAGCCATTGTGTTTACTGACTTTAGTTCCAGCGAAACTGGGTTTTCTGATGCTCCCAGTCAAGGCCTTCCTGGAAGCCCGTTCTCCAGAAAGACTCTACTCTCAACCAGAAGGGGTTTCTGTATCAGCCCCACCCTGCCCAACTGTGCCTATTAAATGTCTCCAAAACAGCCCACTTCCTGCCCAGAGTGACAGTCAGTCCGTGGTTAGGACATGGGACACTGTTCTAGGTACAAAGGAACCTGGTCAAGAATGAGGCCCAATCCCTGCCTGAACATTCTCTGGCATCTATGTCCAGCTGCTCCTAAAGGTTCTGAGCTCCCAAGGTCACCTCTGGGTCCCCAGAGTCTAGCATAGGGACAGTCATGAAGTGAGGAGACAGAAACAGATGCACACAGAACTGTCAGCGGGCAATAGGAAGAAGCACCTACTTCTGCCTTCCCGTGGGAGGGGAGCTTAAAGCTGAACCTTTAGACTTCCCTGGGGAGAGGAGCTGGAGGAGGGGCAACATGGGATGGTGCAGGGGTATGAGCTTTAGAGTTAGTCCTGCCAGGAGCTGAGTCCCTGCTGTGTGACTTTGGACAAGTTACCTGACCTCTCTGAACCCTAAAGTTCTGTGGTCTATTAAGTGATGATAATCATACCTCCCTGAAGGGTTATTTCAAGGGTTAATTGGCCCCAACATGGCAGGTGAGGGACCAGTCAAAGCAAATCTGGGAAGTACATGTGTGCTGGGGCAGGGTGAGGAGCCTAGTGTGTCCAGAGTGTGGAGTGCCTGGGCACAGGGCTCCCAAGAGGGTCTGAGGCCACGTGCAATGCCTCGGAGGAGAGACTTAGGGGCAGCTGCTCTGTGTGAGAAACTGCAGGGGTGGAAGAAGAGGGCTGCACGTCAGCACCCCTCTTCTCTCTCTCTCTTTCCCCCACCACTTCCCACTGCTGCCCATAGTTCCTACAGACCCCCAAAATCTCTCAACAGAAGAGGCAATAACAGGCAAGCATAGCCAGTAACCCACCTTGTCTGCAATTTTGACGAAGAGGCTGAATCCCTCTGAGGACTTGAGGAGCAACCGGGTGGCGATGTTCTGGCAGAAGTCCTTAGCCTTGGTGCTGGACTCCACCTCGAAGGCCTGGGACAGACAGTGCTTCTTGGCTCCTGCAGGCCCTTTCCTGGGACCTGGTCCTCCCACCCTCTCTGGCTGCACCTCCTAGACTGAGCCCCTACCCACCTATGACACCCTCCCTCTATAGGGGATTCAGAGCTCGGCACAGTGTTTAAAAAAGGGGGAAGAGGCACTCCTGTCCTCCCAGATCTTGTCCTCCCAACCTTTCAGGCAGGGCTTGGCCTTGGCCTCGGTACTCCTGGGTGCCAGGCCTGGCTGTACAATCAGAAGAGCAGAGGCTAAGGGAGAGCAACGGGAATGAGGGTGCGGTGAGGGGAAAGAGAGAGATTTGAGGAAGAGGAAAAGAAAATCCCAAAAGTAGGAGGGGAAAGCAGTCCTGATGGGCGAGAGGATCTGAGTCTGCAAAGCGTTAGGTGGAAGAAACAGAGAGATCTGGGGATAGCATCCACTGGAGGAGATGGGAAAGGATTTTAGGAAATTTTCTATCCTTGTGACCTGAATCCTATTGTGGCATTTCTGAGTCTCTAGCCTCAGCTAAGTCTTACAACTACTATTCAAACTAAAAGTTAATCTGGATGAGATGCTGAGTTGAGAGGGAGGGAGGATCACAGGGCCTGACATTATGGGCTGACAGAAAGAGACCTAAAAGAAAGAAAAGGGTAGAGGGGACGCCAACCAGACTTGATGAGGAGGCCAGGAGAGCCCTGGGGTTCTGCCCACAGGAAAGTAGGCTCAGGGTGATAGGGGAGCCTGGACTTTGGGATCAGTGGGACCCTGTGCCCAGGAAGAGAGCTGGAATCAGGGGCTTGGCACCAGCACAGCCCAGTCAGAGGGATAAAGATCCTCCTCAGAGACAAGGAGGGAGGGACAACCTCTGAAGGAAGCTGCAGAGTTGGACCAGGCACCCAGGGCAAATGTGGGGCTGCAGGGAGAGGCCTCAGGACTACCCTCTGTGTCAGCCTGAGCTCAGCTCTGTCAGGTGCAGACTGAGAAGCAAGGGACCCTCACCTCGTCAGTGTCATCAGGGAAGTAGACTTTGTGGAAAATCTGGGTGGTTTTGTGCTGGATGGCCTCCACCTCCACCAGGTGCGGGGGGTACTTCCGGGATCCATTTCTGAAAATGAGGCAAGATATGGGGTAGGTTGGTGAGACCATGTGCACTGGAGCACAAGAAGCTTTGGAGGCAAAGCTGATTCTTACCCCTACGCACCACTTCCTACCATGGGACCAGCCACTGACCCCCCCCCCTCAGAGCCTTGAGTTCCTCATCTGTAAAATGGGATGATAATAATACCCAGCACAGAGGGTTGTGGAGGAGACCAAATGAAGTGAAGGAGGCAAGTGGACTTGGCAGAGTGTGAAGGGGGCCCTCCTCCATAGTCCCATAGTCCCTGGAGTGCAGCCAGGCTCTCCAGGTGTGTCCAGAATGGAGGTACCACAGCCAGGGGCTCTAAATGCTCGGGTACCCCCAGGCTCCTGGGCCTCATTCCCAAGGGGCTCATCCCTCAAGCCCCACGTGCCCAGGAGCCCATCCCTGTGCCTGCCCCTGGCGGCCACTATACCTCAGGGCCTTCTGGAGCCGCTGTAGGCAGTCGATGGCGAGTGGGCAGGGCTTTCGGGACTGCAGGAAGCGCTGCACGTGGGGCAGGAGGATGTTACTGGGTGGGAAGAGGCCCGTGCACAGCCAGAGCAGCTCCCAGCCCCGCTCCTCACTGTACCTGTGGGAGGAAGCATGGTGTCCAGCCGGCAGCCACCATTGGGAACCACAGGGACCTGTGCACACCTTGGGGCCATACAACTTGGCTGCTTACCACAACAGCACCTGCCTGCCCTGCCCTGAGCCCTAGCGAGGGCCTCACAGACCTGCCTCTCTCATAGCTACATCCAAGCAGAGCGACTCAAAGTGTGGTTGGCAAATCACACCAGGCCACACAGTCACCAGTCCATGCGGACATAAGGCGCTAATGCCAGAATGAAAAGCTGCCATGTTACTAAGCTCTCTGGGTTACTTACACTTTTTTTGTTTTTTTAACCGTAGCAAGACTTTGCTCATGAAGGAAGCAGCAGGTAATAATATATTCCAGCAGAAGCTCTTTAGCTAGTTTACACTCTGAGTTGCACAGAGTCAGACCAGTCTTCCCAGGCTCCCTCACGCTTCCCTCTGTGAGCCTGACCAGGAAGCTTGGAGGGCTTCTAGGACAAGGTGGCATCGAGGCTTTGAAGGATGAGGCAAATTCTGATATGCGGAGAAGGGGATGAGAGGATGTCCTGGCTGTAGGCACAGCACACACACAAGTGTGGCTGTGTGAAAGATGTGATGTTTAGCTCAAGGGTGGGTTTATGAAAGAGCCATAGAGAATGAAAAAGCGTGGGGTGGGGCTGGGTGCAAGGAGAAAGGGTGGCGTTTCTCTCTTTCTCTGAGAGGAGCATGCAGTGACTTCCTGCCAGGGCTGGCCCAGTAGAGAGGAGAAGGTGACACTTTCTGGGTCCTGACAGCCGAAACCCATGCGAGTTTTTGGCCAGAGCTTCTAACCAACAGCCTCAGCACAGGCCAGGGTTGGGCCCCTTGGTTCTCAGCTGAGCCTGCAGGCAGACAGGGTTGGGGCTAGGGAAGGGCGTGCTGACGGGGCTCAGGCAGGCCGGCTTGGAGGAGCTGTGGCTGTTACACTTATAGAACAGACTCAGCAGGGGACAGCCACCACCTCTTGTTCCTGATAGGCTGTCCTTAGGCCTCAGGGCCAGGCCAGGACAAAGGGGACCCTGGGACAGCTCCCTGCTCTGCCTGAGGAAGGACAGCTTCCAGGCAGAGCCAGCCACTGCCTCAGGAGGGTGTGAGGTCCCCATCACAACAGGTGGGGCCTGCCCTCCCCCAACTCCCACCCTCGGGGGCTCAGCTCACCGGATGTGGTTGTCTGTCAGCTGCTTTAGGATCTGCACGTAAACCTCGTCCTTGAGGGGCTCAGCCTTCAGGGCACCTTCAAAGATCTGGTCCGTGAGCTCATTGACAGAGCGTGTCCTCTTGGATGGGTAGTCACCCATGTACTTGAGCATAGGTAAGGACCGTCAAGGAAGGGCTGGTGGCCAGGTGGGAGCAGCGCTGGCCTGGGAGGCAGGAGGCCACACTCCCAGGGGTCTGCTTTGCAAAGTGTGACTCTGGGCAGGTCTCTGAGCCTCAGGCTACTCATTGCAAGCCCACCCTGCACTCCTTCCCACCCCCCACCCCCTGTCCTCACCTCCACACAGGGCTCCCTCCTGCAAGCCCCCTACCCACATCCCAGTCCCTCGCAGCACCCAGGACTTTCCAGATCACAGTCTGACCATGCCCCCAGCACAGTGGCGTGCTCAGGCTTCAAGTCCCAGTGGGCCCAGTCTTCCCGTTCCTCTGGGGCGCTCTGCCCCCAGCTGTGCCGGCCACTCTATGGCAGCCTGCTCTGTTTTGCCTCAGGGTCTTTGTGCATGCTGCTCCCTCTTTTGGGATTGCTCCCCAGGCCTCTCCCCTTGGCCTAAGTCCTACTCTGCCTTCTGATCTCAGCTTAGACACCACTTGCTCCCGGAAGCCCTCTCGGGGCCCTGCAGGTGGGGTCAGGGCACTGTGCTAGTGGTCCTGGTGTGCAAGCTGCCCTCACGAGGGCAAGTGTCAGGCCTGGCCCTGCTCTCCCTCCATGCCTGGCCCAGTATAAGGCATGATACTAATCTGTCAACTGGGTGCCAGGATCAGAGGAGAAAGTGGGCGAGATAGCCCACTGTGGGTGCCAGGGTCTGAGGAGAAAGTGGATGACACCCAAGGTGACGGGAACACATGGAAGGGTTCCTCTCTTGACCCTCCCTCAGGACCTTCCAGGCCCCTCAGGAGAAAGGACACATCTAATTGAAAGCCCCTTCCCCACACCCCGGCTGTCAGTGCAGATATCAACAAAGGCCATGCACGCCTCCTGCGAGAGCTCCTCGCTCCCCAGGATCTTCTTCAGCAGCGCCTGCTTGAGCGGCTCCCGTGTGTGGCTCCACAGACGATCCTTGCCTCGGGCCTTGGACACCATGACGCGGCTCAGTGTGTGCTTGGGTGGGGGCCTGCCATGGCACGGGGCCGGTCAGCGCCAACCCTTCCACAGGTAGTCCCAGGGGACAAACCTCCCAGCCTGTGCCCAGAGGCTGAGGGCAGGGAATGGGTCCTGCTCTTCCCTGCCCTGTGTGTCCACTGAACTAGCTCAGATGTGAGATAGGTAACATCACCACTGGCTGTGCCCAGCCTCCTCCACCCACCCCATCACCACCTGCAAAGCTCAGTGTACGCCTGTCCCCCACACTGCACCCCCTATCACAAGGCAGGGCCACAGGATCGTGGTTGCCTGTTCCCTGCCCGTCTGCCCACCACGACTGTGAGCCAGGAGTGCCCAGGACCTGCCTGGGGTGAACACAGTGACCAACTCTTAAGTGAAGGAAGGTCATCATGGCAAAGAGGAGCTGCCCCTGCTCTCTGCGACCCAGGCCCTGCTCACAGATCAGCTCCAGCACCAGAATGGGGGAAAGCCTTCAGTTCACTGTCCTGTGGCCCCTTCCCCAGGACCCCGTCACCTGAAGTAGTCGTAGGAGAACTCCTCCAGCGTGTAGGGCTTGGTGCGCACCTCAGGCTCCGCCGTGCGCAGCTGCAAGAGCCGAATAACATCCTGCCTCTGATCTGGGGTCATGGTGACAAGGGCCTAGGGGCAAGAGGTATGAGGCAGGAGGCTCAGGTCAGCTCTCCAACTGCGCCACTGGGATCAACATAGCCAAGTCTGGAGTCTTCTGCACTAGGCGGGGGACTCTATCTCCATGGAGTGGCCCCATGCACCATTCTGACCCAGGGAGCCCCTTTCCTCCACAGGGTCTCTGAAGTTTACTGCTGCTTCCAAGATTCCAGGCTCAGGACCTCTCCCTCAGTGTCTGAATCAGGTTGGGTCAGATGGAAACCTGGATGCAGCAGTGAGATGTGGTGTGAGAACTGTCCAGTCAGCTGAGCCTGGCTCAAGAGCCACTTGGGAAGCTGAGCTGTAAGTCCCCAAAAGAACAAGGGTCCCCATCCCATCTGTGCCGTCCTTGCTCTTTCAGGCAGTGTAGGTGTCACACAGGGACCTGCCCCCAGACCACTCTTTCCCACCCCAGCTCCATAGCAGTTCTTCATTTGATGCCATTTCTAGGTCCCTCCTCTCCTTGGCACACGTTTGATATATTCCCCAGCTTTAAGTTTGTGGTCCCATAAGACCCCGAGATCACCTTTGCAGAAGCTACAGACCATTTATCTAGTGTAATCCCTCGGTCCATTCTACAGGTACAGAAAACAGGGGGAGCTTCCCACCCATCTGCTACTCCAGACCACATACCGCAATCTCACGCGGTGGCATGGTGACGGTGGGCATGACATACACACAATCGGTGGGGAAATCCCCACGCTGCTTGGTCCTCTCATTGATGCCATTGGCCCAACCCGAGTTCATGACCTGCTCGCCCGTGTCATGGTCCAGGATGATGAGGTCTCCCTTGGCAAAGCTGAGAAAACCTGACTCCTCGCCTGCTGCAGAGCAGAGGTGAGCAGGGTCACATGGGGGTAGAAAGAGAGGCTGAGGGTTATAACTCCTTTATATTGGTTGATGATCTGTAAGTCACTATACCCCGCTAAAGAACTGAGGTCCTGTCCCACTCATGTCTGCCTGTCTGGCACTCTGCCTCTAACTTGTCACAACCCTCCGCACAGACACAGCCACCAGAGGGAGCCACTCACCTGATCAAAAGCCACCTGTGGCTCCCCAACACCCTCAGGAGAAAGTCCACACTCCAAATGAGCCTCCCTGACTCTTTTCACCTCACTCTTGCCCCCCACCCCCTCAAACCACACTATCAGCTGGTCCCTGCAAGCACCGGCTTTCTTTTGGCCCCATTTGCTTTGTGTTCTGGTCTCTGCCTCAGACACTACTCATACATCTCCCCTGGACCCCAGGCCACACAGGGGCCTCTTCTCCAGGCACCCACAAGCTCTGGGCTTCCCTGGTCTGTGCACTGTCATGGGGACATCACCATCTGCTTCACACAGGTGCCTTTTATCTCTGTCTTTTCCACAATCTTCCCAGGGTTTAGGTGTTCTAGTTGGGGCAGTTGTTACTGCTGTTACCATTTGAGGATGGCGGGTATTTGAAGAACACTAAAGAGGACACCTGATCTGATTTGGAGAAGGTGACAAAAGAAGTACTGACGGTACACATCCATGGTGCATCTTAGAATGGGTACAGGCGATTGCACTAATGTACACAGCTATGATTTAACAATTAAAAAAAATTAAAAAAAAAAAAAAAAAGAAGAAGTACTGACGGACCAGAAGGAAGGAGGGAAAGGCAGTTTTCCCCAGGGGCAGGTTGAAGGCACAGAGTTCTGCTCTGTGGTCCAGTGTCTGGGAGGGATGGGTGATGAAGTCCTGGCAGCCTTGAACGCCAGGCCAAGGACAAGGTGCATGATCTGCCTAACACCCCAACTCCCTGTGCCCAGCAGCCCATGATGGCAGCCACTCACCAGGGTTGGGGTTGTCCTGCAGGGCCACGACATACTTAGACCTCTTCCGGAGTCCCTCTAGGAAGGTGACCACCAGGTCGCGGATGTCCTCAGCATTGCTAGAGGTGAAGGTATACTCATCCCCCTTGATGGTGGCCAGTGTGAAGCTGGGGGCTGTCATTTTTGCTCCCCTACAGGACCAACACGGAGAACAGGGCCCAGCCGGGGTCAGTCTTGCCCGGCCTGAGTGAGGCGCAGCACAGCCCAGATCAGAGCAGCCAAGTGATAGTGAGACGCGGCACTCCCTAAAGGAGACCAAGGCCAGCCGAGTCAGGCGTGGCCCAGCCTTGGGGAGTTGTGGCCCAGCTAGAGCACAGTCTGGTCCAAGCAGGTGAGACGCAGCCCAAGTCAGACCCATCTCACTCTAAGTCAGACATGGCCAGGCATGGTCCAGGGGGAGACCCGCACTGGCCCAGCCCACTTCCCTATCAAATTCCTACTCACCCTTTAAATCTCAGCCTAGATGCCACTTTCTCCAGGAAGTCTTCCTTGCCCTCCCATAACCCTCATCACACTGCTCCCTATTTTAAAAAGGCCTGAGGCTCCCCTCTTGACTGAAGCTCCAAGGGTGCAAGTACTATCTTGTCACCTATATGCCTGGCATGTACCTGGTCAGGGCCGGACCTGGCCCAACCCAGCCCACATCAGACACAGCCCAGAGACTCTCCTACCAGCCCAAACCAGGGAGGAAGCCACTATGCTACTGGGAAAGCCAGTCATTCCGGGAAACCACCCCACAACCCCATCTATGCGCATCACACTTCTCAGTTTACAAAGACCTCTCCCATCACTTAGGGCATTTATTTTTCACCACTGTTATGCAAGGGAAGTATTAAAACCCCCATTTCATCTAGGAATAAGAACAGAAAAGTGAGTCCCATCCAGGCTTCTACAGCCTAGGCCAACTGTCCTAAATGTCCAGCCCTGTCTCAGAGCTACTGTTCATGTGCTGTGATGCCCCTGGCGCCCCTCCTAGGTGGACGAGGTCCTGAGGGGTCTGCAGAGTGCAGTGCAAACTGCTTGATTACATGCAACCAGGACAGCAGGCCTGTGGGTCTCTTCCCCCACCCCATGACCCAATGGAAAGCTCTGCCCCCTCCTTCCCTGTCTATCTGACCCTCTTCACCTGCTGCTGGACACAGCCATGATCTCCGGGAAGGACAGCTCCAGCAGCACCTGCTCCTGCTCATCCACAAAGTACACACCCGTCCAGTTGACGGCCACGATGACATCGTTCTTGGGGAGACTGGGGCCTGAGGCAGAGACTGAGGCACTGAGAGGGGCATCCCGTGTCCTCCTGGGCCCTGCCCTTCCCAATCCTCATAACAGCAGAGGGCTGGAGAGGGAGTATGCTGAACTCTATTTTACAGATGAGAAAACAGGCTCAAAGAACACTTCACTACAAGCCAAAACCCAAGGTGCAACGGGAAGAGCGGGAACCAGGAACCTGGGTTCGGCCCATCCCTGCCACTGGTCTTTGTGTAGCTTTGGACAAGTCCCTGCCCTGCACTAAGGTGAGATATGGGGAAGGGCTAACACCAAGTCCTGGGGTTCCCTCTGGCCTTGATTCTGGGAAGTCCAGCACCCACACAGGGCTGGGCACAGAGCAAAGGCCCAGTAATGACGGCCCAAGGACAGCCAAGCAAACAGCCCACGTGCGTTTCTACCAGCCACACCCCTCTCAGCTTTGTGGAATTGGCCTAGTAGGACTCTGGGGCCCCCTCTTCTGCACACAGTAGGTGCTTTACTGATTCCAGTCTTTGTTCAGTCACTCAATGCAGTGTGCCACTGAGCACCTGCTATGTACCATGGAGTCACTACTGGCCTGCTAGAGGCAGGATCCACACTCAGTGCCATTGACCAGAAAAGACTAAGTGGTCTCCCCTAGGCAGGAGACCCACTGGGTGGAGTGCCTGGCTTGGCTTGAACCCTTCTTGCCCCTCTGCCATGGGCTGGGGCTGTAGGGTGAAGGGCTGGGAGGACGATACCTGAGAATTTGTAGGCTTCATAGAACCTGGAGAAGAGCAAGGGCCACTTGAAGCGGGCATAATTGACCACATCCTCTTTGACCTTCTGGGAATCAGTTCTCCTCTGGGCATAAATCCCCTGGAGTGGACATAAAGGGACACAGGACAGATACAGTACAAATTCTGTCTGGAAACCAGCTGTCCCTGCTTCTAACCAGTGTGGTTCTGGCAACCTCCTGGGCCTCATGACCTTGCCCTGCTCCCATTGGTACATGGCCACTTCCATCATCTCGTCTTTCTCTTATTCACTCAACACCAGGGAGCACTGGTGAATGCTGCCTTGCTGTGTGTCCTGGGCACAGAGCCAGAGAAGGCAGGGCACTGCCCCAGGGAGCTCCTGACTCAGCAGAGACAGGAAGGCCAGAGGTGCCGGCTCGTGGGGGAGGCCCAAGGGCCTGGGTAGCATGAGGTGTGTGTGCTGGGTAGTCAGGAAAGAGCAGGAACGGGGACACGGTGGTACAGGGACACAGTGGTAGGGAGCCACATCACAGGACTGAGGTGAAGCTGCAACTGTGGGACTGTGCCCTAGAGCGACTGACCAGCTGGATCTGACATTAGAAGGATCAGAGCAGAGAGAAAGGCCTCCTGCCTGGAGGGAAGGCGAGCAAGGGGTGCTGCTTTGCTCCTGCAAGCTGTGAAAGTACCAGCATTTTATTTCCCTAAAAATACTCCCCTGAGCCCTAGTAAAACCCTGTGGTGTGGGGGTGACGTTGGAGGGGTCAGGATGAGCTGTGGCTTCACAGCACGTAGATGCAGGCAGAGATACCAGCCTGCCCCAGCTTCACCTCAGAGGGTGAGCAGCAGTCCACCGTGGGAGCAGCAGGAGTCAGCGGCGAGGGGCTTGGTGTTGCCAACCTGCTCTCAAATGGCTTAGAAAAAGGATAATACAACGTACACAGACAGAATAGCTTTTTCTAAGCCATTCGAGAGTAGGTTGGCAGAGAGGGAGACCCACGCAGCAAATGTGGCTACTGGCAGTTCTAATTTTCCAAGCTTAAAACTTCTTTGTATGTCTGAAATTATTTCAATAGAAAAATAGGTGTTTTTAAAAATACCTCTCTGTTCTGGACTGAATTGTGTGTCCCTCTCTCCCCTAAATTTGTATGTTGAAGTCCTAAACCCCAGTAACTCAGAACATAACCCTATTTGGAGACAAGGTCTGCGAGGAGGTAATCTCATTAAAATAAGGTCATCAGGGTAGGCCCTTATCCAGCATGACTGGTGTCCTTACAATGAGAATTAGGACACGGACATGCAAGTGTACAGAGGAAAGACCACGTGGGGATGGGTGGAGAAGACACCCCTGGGTAAGCCACAGAGAGTGGCCTCAGAAGGAACCGCTATGCCAACATCCTGGTCGTGAACTTCTTGACTCCAGAACTGAGATGTGCACTTCTGTGATCTAAGCCATCTAGAAGCTTTGTTACAGAAGCCCTGACAGGCTAGTCATGCACCGTCCTGCCCTAAAAACCATTCGGATTCACATCTGTCCCCTCGGAGAGGCTCAGGGATGCACAGCCCCGTAGCTCCAGCCTGAGGGAGAGACACAGCTCAGCTGTGGGCTCGGAATGGGCAGCCCACGTCTCTGCCCCACTTGTGCTGCGTCTCCAGGGCTTGCTGTGGTGCCTGGTGCAGGGCAAATGCCCAGAATAAAATGAATGCATGATAATAGCACCCAACCCAGAGCAAGCCCCACAGCAAGTGACACAAGGGTAGTGAGCTCCGAGAACACTGGGAGAAAGAGGGGTGGGGTGGCACAGAGCTGAGGCCATTTGGTAGGCAGACTTCATAGCTGATGGGGTATGAAGGATGAGGAGAGGACGAAGAAAGTCTCCCACTTGAGAGAGGGGATAGCAGGGAGAACATGCTCCTTTTCTGGATCCCCCGGGGGGGTGGGGAGGTGAGGACCTCGGGGTAAGCCATGCTTGGATGAAGAAGCTGGCACAGGGAGCATTCAGGGCCAGGCAGAGGCCAGTGGGGAGTTAATTGGAGAAGGTGAACGGTCAGGAAGGACAGCAGAGGCCAAGTGGTGCAGGGGTGAGAGACTGAGGGTGTTGGGGGGCTCTTCCTCAACCTTGCACAAAGACAATTCTACTCTTGGTCAGCAGAGCACACAGAGGTGAGGAGGCTGTGGGTCACCTGCCAGTAGCTGGCGTCCCACCTTTTTCCCTACCTGGACACTCCTGTTCCACCCAGGGAGGCCCCTCAGCTTGGCAGGGAACTACTCACAGCTGGTTAGGGGCCTAAGCTCTGAGCAAGGTGGCTTACAGGGGCCTGTACTAAGGTTTCCGGGAAGGACACTAGGCTGGAGTCTTTTAGGGAGAAGGAGGTACACTCCCTAGAAGTTCCCTCCAGCACCTACCACCAAGGCTGAGCTGTAGCCCCTAGGAAGCTGTGGTGTCAGTGAGAGGCTGGTACAAGAACAAGAAGGGGGACACAAACATCCATAACCCCTAGTTTCCCTCAGAAGGCCACAAGACTGGGTTTGATGTTCTGCGTCCCTGGCACTCAGCCTACCCTGCCTGTGAGCTGATGTCCATGGTGGAGAAAGGGCTGCTGGGAGACAGGAGGTCAGAGCCATTCTGACCCCAGGACATACCCTTGCCTCCTCTCGGTCCCCTCTGCATACAGACAGGTGAGGGCTGGGACTTAGTTGCTCAGGTCTGTGCCCCCTTGCTCCCTCCCAGCACACCTACCTTCTTGTGGGCAGCGATGGCCAGCTGGGCCCACTTCTCTAGTGTCTTCAGTGGCGTGATCTCGCGGTCAGGAATGTAGGTGGGCACAAGGTTCAGGAGGCGCTCCAGGATCATCTCTGAGCCATAGTCCACAAAGTACTGCTGGGAGGCCAGCTCGGCCAGGTCGTCCTCCTAGGTGGGGGAGCCCCTGCTTGTGTGTGTGGCCAGGCCCCTCCAGGTAGCCCTTCCAGACCACCAAAGCCCCCTGGGCCCTGCTCCTGGCCGTATTCTCAGCAGTTCTCAGACCCTGGTCTTCTGGACCTTGTGTTCTCACTGATTCACCAGGGAATTTGTGACTATTCGGTGGAACCATGGACTCTCCAAGGGCAGGGCCACACCTTCACTCCTTCCTGCGTCCTCACCTGCATGGAGCTGTGCCCTGCCCAGGGGTGCTCAAAGTGACCCAAAGAGACCAGTCAGCAGCCACGACACACTCAGCTCTGTGAGACAGTGGCTGGAACTGACCAACAAGAGCAGAGGAAACAGGAGATCTGGGGACTACTAGAGGAGGCTGTGAGGTGAGGACATCACTCTCTTCATTACCAGCAGCCAGAACGAGGGGAGCCAAAGTATTTACCAGCCAGCAGACTCTACTGCAGGGGCTTCAGAGAGCTGGATGGGACGGGCATTTGGAGAGGCCCAGGTTGGTGCACAGCTGCCCTAGTGATGCCTACCTGGTGTTCCCCAGGGCTCCAGAAGCAGGGACAATACAGAAAGGCTCTTGAGGACCTTGATGACAATGAATATATTCCAACTAGATTGAGTATTTCGAATTTTAGCAACTGATATGGCTGTCCTAACGCATTGTGACTGAATATTTGTTTACCACCACCACCACCACCATTATCACCACCACCACTACTATCATTGCACCTGCACTATTACCATTACCAACACCACCATCATCACCAGCACCATCACTGCCTCTACCATCACCATCACTAACACCATCACCACCATGACCAGTCCTCCTCTTTGGAGGTTCATTTCCATCATCTCCATCCTCATCTGTTCATTACAATCTCCCTCAGAATCATGAGCACTATCAGATCCACCATAACTATGTCCTCATGTCCACCTTAACCATATCACTCATGTCCTCAAAAGTAGGAAAAAGAACACACATTTGCAAACTCTGGTTTCAATGAATCGATCTCTTTCTCTTCTTTCTCGTTTAGCACCAGGTTTACTGAACTAACTCAGAACAACACAAAAAGTCCTGGAGCACATCCTTGGAGCCAGGCCCTGCCCACAGGCAGATCAGGATATTCCCCAAAGCCCTTGTTCCTGTAATTGTTTCTCCCCTTCCCAGGCCCCGATGTAGTATAAATCCAGGCCCAGCTGCAATCAGGGTAACCTCAGCATTCACTAATGGGGGTCACCGTGGGTAGCACCCAGCCCAAACCTCCAAAACAGATGGCTATGGGTCACAGCAGCACAGCAGAAGACTCACTCACAGGGTTGGGCCAATGGCATGGTACCACGTTGGCTGTATCTAGGTAGAGGCAGTTTCAGGCCGGGCCTTGCTGAGTCATTGCTACGCAGAAGTAGCTCAATGGATCTACTTCTAGTCAGGCTCGGGAAGCTGCACTAGGCCTCAGGCACATGGCAGGGCCCAACAATTCCCTCTTTTGTTTTTCGTATGGCGGATAAACATAGCCCCTGTCTTAGGTTGCCTGCTCTTGCAGTTTCTGTCATGCACCTCATCCCCCGCCTTCTTTCCCCGCCCCTTCCCCACGCTCTTTATACGCGGCTACTTGACGCAATAAATTTGAGTTCCTGCTTAAAAAAAAAAAAAAAAAAAGAAAGAAAGAAATGAAATCAGAAAGGAAGAGCAAAGAGAGGGAAGGAGGGAGGGGAGTGGGGCTTTGGTGTGTGCCACACCTTTTGGGCGCAAGACACGACTGTAAGAGGGACTTTACCTAAA
>CAUYPK010076458.1:0-17559 GCA_963574355.1 Loris lydekkerianus
TGGCTAAAACTTCCATTACAATGTTAAAGAGCAGTGGAGACAATGGGAAGCCTTGTCTGGTTCCTCATCTGAGTGGAAATGATTTCAATTTAACTCCATTTAATACAATATTGGCTGTGGGTTTGCTGTAGATGGCCTACAGTTTAAGAAATGTCACTTCTATACCAATTTTCTTAAGTGTTCTAATCATGAAGTGATGATGGATATAATCAAAAGCTTTTTCTGCATCAATTGAGAGAATCATATGGTCTTTGATTTTTTATTTGTTTATGTGCTGAATTATACTTATAGATTTACATATATTGAACCAGCCTTGAGACTCTGGAATAAAACTGACTTGATCATGATGTATAATTTTTTTGATGTGTTGTTGGATTCTGTTTGTTAGGATCTTGTTGAATATTTTTGCATCTATATTCATTAGTGATATTGGTCTATAATTTTTTTTTTCTTGTTCGGTCTTTTTCTGGTTTGGGGATCAGGGTTATGTTTACTTCATAGAACATATTGGGTAGTCTTCCTTCCTTTTTCTACTTTTTGGGACAGTTTGAGTAATATAGGTACTAGTTCCTGTTTAAAGATTTGGTAGAATTCTGACATGAAGCCATCTGGTTCTGGGCTTTTCTTTTTAGGGAGATTTTGTATGGTTGATGCTATTTCAGAACTTGATATTGGCCTGTTCAACATTTCTACTTCTTTCTGGCTAAGTCTAGGATGATGGCACATTTCCAAGTATTGATCTATTTCCTTCAGATTTTCATACTTCTGAGAGTAGAGTTTTATGTAGTATTCACTAAGAATTTGTTGAATTTCTGAGGAGTCTGTTATTATTAGGCCTTTATCATTTCTTATTGATGAAATTAAGTATTTTACTCTTGTACTTCTGGTTAGGTTAGTCAATGGTTTATCTATTTTATTGACCTTTTCAAAAACCAACTTTTTGATTTATTGATCTGTTCTGTGATTCTTTTCTCTATAATTCTGCTCTAATTTTGGTTATTTCTTTTCTTCTACTGTGTTTGGGGTTGGAATGTTCTTCCTTTTCCAGTTGTTTGAGATGTCCCATTAAGTTGTTAACTTCCTCTCTTTCCGTTCTCTTAAAGAAGGCTTACAGTGCTATACATTTCCCTCTTAGGACTGCCTTTGCAGTACCCCAGAGGTTCTGATAATTCATGTCTTCATTGTTGTTTTGTTTCAAAATTTTGGCAATTTCCTTCTTAATCTCATCTCTGACCCAGCTATCATTCAACATAAGGTTATTTAACTTTTATGTTTTTGTATGAGTATGCAGATTCATGCTGTTAATGAGTTCAACTTTTATTCCATGGTGGTCTGAGAAGAAGCAAGAAAGATTTCTATTCTTTTAAATTTACTGAGGTTATACTTGTGACCTAAGATGTGATCAATTTTGGAGTATGTTCCATGGGCTGATGAGAAGTATGTGTATTCAGTTTTGTTGGGATGAAATGTTCTGTAGATGTCTGCTTAATCCAAATGGTGGATGGTTAGGTTTAAATCTAAAATTTCTTTGCTCAGCTTCTTATTGGAGGATCTATCCAACACTGCCAAAGGAGTGTCAAAATCTCCAATTATTATAGAGCTGAAGGAAGTCAAGTTGCTCATGTCTGTTAGAGTTTCTCTTATACTTTGAGGTGCATTCTGGTTGGGTGCATAAATATTAATAATTGAAATCTCATCATATGGTATTACCCTTAACAAATATGAAGTGACCATTCTTATCCTTTTTAACTTTTGTTGGTTTAAAGCCTATTGTGTCTGCAAATAGAATTGTAACACCTGCTTTCTTCTGATTACAATTTGCCTGAAATTGACAACTATCCCCTCACCCTGAGCCTCTATTTATATTTTACGGTAAGATGTGACTCTTGTATGCAGCAAATATCTGGCCTGACTTTTGTATTCAGTCAGCTAACCTGAGCCTCTTTAGAGGACAGTTTAAGCTGTTCACATTAATGTAGAATATTGATAAGTCTGGTAAAATTTTGGGTGTCAAGTTTTTTGAAAGTCCAGTGGAAATTTTTTAATCCTTTTGCCACTGTGGAAGTTGGAGTTTGATCAAAAGTTTGTGAGTTTACATTTGTGGTAGAGGGTTGGGCAGGTCATTATGAAGGATAGGTCTGAGAATATCCTGAAGAACTTGCTTAGTTATGGCAAATTTCTTCAACATATGAATGTCATTAAAGTATTTAATTTCTCCGTCATAAATGAAACTCAATTTAGCTGGATACAGGATCCGGGGTTGAAAGTTATTTTGCTTTAGGAGATTAAAAGTTGATGAACACCCTCTTCTGGCTTGAATAGTTTCAGCAGAGAGATCTGCAGTCATTCTAATATTCTTCCCTTTGTAGGTAATGGATTTCTTTCATCTGGCTGCTTTCAGAATTTTCTCCTTTATACTAACTTTAGTGAATCTATTTTTAAATCATGTAAACTAGAGGAACATAAGCAATGAGTTGAAACCACTACTATATTGTATAGCTAAAAAATACATCTAAAAATTTACTGACTTTTTATTATTTCAAAATACAAGACCCTAGATTAGTATTTTTCAACCTTTTTTTATCTCTTGGCACACTTCAACCTATAGTTAAACTTCCACAGCCCTCTTAAATTATGTTGGTCAAGAAAAAAAAAATAATAAAAAAGAGAATATACTTAACCATGCTTTGAACTTCTTTAGAAAATAATTTAATTATTTATCTTTCAAAATTTATGTGGCACACCTAAGATTGTCTCATGGTGTACTAGGTGAAAATCACTGCCTTAGATAGTTGAATATGTCAAATGTCTTCATTTCCTCAGCTGATAAACTCATGTTTGTTCTTACTTCCAACTATCTCCTTCCATTAGAAAAATAAAAACTTACACTGTCTTAGGAACACTTTTATTTACCTCTAGGGATAGAAATTAAATATTTTCTACTTTTTCTTAGTTTCTAGAAAGTGTGGGTTTTTAATTCTTAGGAAGAGTTCTGAATAAATCATATTTTTATAAAATCTGATTCAAACATGCAATGGGTGAGTAGTGAAGTATTTAGTTCTTGGTGTTTAGTAGATAAAATATTTAGTACAAAATGATATAACTGCTCTTCACATTTTAGGTTTTGCCTTCTAAAATATCCTACAAATTATCTGAAATTTTCTCTTATCTATGAACGGCACATGCAAGTTTAAGATACTATGACTATGGCTAATTTGTTTTCCTATTTAAAAGTAATTTACTTATTTTCAGTCAAATGACTAGTTAATAAGAAGAGTAACTTTATTAAACATGGTCTAATTATAAATAACTACATGAAAGACAATGAAAGTCAGAATCAGGTTAAGTTATACAGTGTCTACAGTTGAGCTGCAACTAGACCAAAGTGAATGAATTGAATAGTATACATCTCAAAAGAGCATTCTAAGCTGCCTCTTATTTTCCACCCCTTAACAGTTCACACAATTACCACTAGTCTGTGCCCACATCTTTGAGTCATCACCCCTAGAAGTCAGATGTGATGGAAAACTGCATGCAATATGCTAGACTCCTGCAGGTCGAGCTCATGAAATGTAAAATATTGTAGATATCCACAATATTTTCTTTTAGGTTGCTTTCTTTAAATTGTAAACAGCAAACAACTAAGAAAGGATATTAGCAAAGAAATCGGCATGTTTCCTCTGGCAAGAATACTATTAATTATTGCACAATAGCACCACCAAGTTGTAGTTTTTGAACCATTCATTAATTTTCTCCTAGATTCAAGGAAGAAAACATATGGTTTTCATAGTATACTTATCCTACTTTAACAGTCCTCCTTCATCTGTGTCTTACAGTCAGCCTGTTGACTATGGCAACTTTAGTTTATTTCTATGTCCTTCATCAAGTGCTTATTTGATGAATTCTACAGGAGAAGTCTCAAGGGGAATATGCCCCAATTATCCTCTGGTTAAAAATAGCAATGTAATGATTTACTTAGTAATAAAAAGTAAATGGTCCTTGGAGATAATATACTTCATGCTGCTATCTAATGAATGAATAGAATTTTTTGGTCTCTGGTTTTAAATGCTTCAGTCTTGCATTTATCTTATGATTACTGAGGTTACACATGATTTCATACACTTGTTGGTCATTTATGTGTGTGTGCTTTTTTTGAAGAAAAATTTATTCAAGTCATTTGCCCATTTTTAAATCACATGGTGATGATGATTTTTGCTAGTTTCTGTTTTAAGGGTTTCTAAGCCATTGTTGTTATTAATCGCCTATAAAATATATAGATTGCAAATATTTTCTAAAAAAAATAGTTCTACATTTTGTATGGAACCATAAAAAAAATACATATAGCTAAGGCAATATTGAATAATAAAAAAAAAGCCAGAAGCATCACACTATCAGACTTTAGGTTATATTATAAGTCCACAGTGATCAAAACAGCATGGTATTGGCACAAAAATAGAGACATAGACATATGGAACAGAATAAAAAACCAAGAGATGAAACCAGTCTCCTATAACCATCTCATCTTTGATAAACCAAACAATACAGTGGGGAAAAGAATCCCTATTCAATAAATGACCCTGGGAATACTGGATAGTCACATGTAAAAGACTGAAACTGAAAATGTGAGTTTCACCACTTACAGAAGTTGACTCAAGATGGATAAAAGATTTAAATCTAAGTATAGAAATGATAAAAATTCTAGAAGAAAGGGTGGGAAAACCTCCTTAGGATGTTGGCTTGTGGAAAGATTTTATGAAGACTTCAGTGGCAATTGGAACAACAAAAATTAATAAATGGGACTTAATTCAACTGAAAAGGTTCTGCACAGCTAAGGACATAACAATGAAAGCAAATGGACAATCTTTAGAATGGGAAAAAAATATTAGCATCTTATGAATCTGACAAAGGTTTTATAACTAGGATCTCTAGAGAACTCAAATTAACCAATAAAAAAAGAGCAAATAATCCCGTCTGTCACTGGGCAAGAGACATATACAGAAACTTCTCTGGGAAAGATAGATGAATGATTAACATGAGAAAAAATTCTCATTGTGTGCCTAATCATCAGAGAAATGCAAATCAAAACCACCCTCAGATATCATCTAACCACAGTAAGATTAGCCAACATCACTAATTTCCAAACTTATAGATGCTAGAACACATTGGGAGAGTGGACCATTTTTACACTGTTAGAAGCAAACTAATACAGCTTCTTTGGAATGAAGTATGTAGAATCCTCAAAGAACTCAAATTAGACTTCCCTTTTGATCCTAGGCATCTACTTAGAAGAAAAAATCATTTTATCATGAAGACATTTGCACTGGATTGTTTATTGCAGCTCAATTTACAATTGCCAAGATGTGGAAATAACTTAAATGCCCATAAACTCAGGAACGGATTAACAAACTATGGTATGTGTATACCATGGAATACTATTCAGCCATAATAGGGTGTATGGCACATCCTTTGGGTGTGGAATACAACTATAAGAGGGACTTTACCTAACAAATTCAAATATTGTGACCTGTTTATACTCTCACATCAGCCTGAAATTTTTAAAAAAATGGAAAAGAAAATAGAGGGAAAATTTATAAATCATAAATTTATAAAATCACAAATAATATCCTAAAATATGAATAAATCTAAGAAAGAACAGCAAAATCTCACAATGATAGGCATCTTATTTTTAAAAAGTTATTTCAAAGTGATAAATTAATGACAATTTATGGCAAATATGTCTATGGAATGGAAGACTTAACAATGGAACAGTGTTGAATATCTTTAAATTCAATAGTTTTAATGTAATCCCAAATAAATCTTTACTTCCCCCTCCCCCTTATTCTCTTCCCTCCTCCCTCCCATTATCTCTTTCTTCCTTTCCTCCTCCCTCCCTTTTATCCTTCTGGGCTTTCTTCCTTTTATAAATTTTATAGCTGATTGAAAAATTTGTTAAGAAAGGAAAAGAGCCACAAGTAGCAAAGAAATCAGGAAGATAGAGAACAAATTATCAGGTTACACTACCATACATCATGACCCAACATAAAGCTCTCACAATTTAAAAAAAAAAAAAAGCTACAATATTTTCTAAAGGACTGACTAATCAATGGAATAAAATATTGATTCCCAAAACAGACCCACACATATACAATCAACTAACATAGGACAGAAGAATCACTATTTCCAAAAAATAAAAAATAAATGATATTGAAGACCAAGAAAGGATCTGAGCAGCTACCTCATACCCTGTTCAATCATCTACAGAGAGACTGAAGATCTAGATGTGAAATAAAGCAGAGACTAAATCCTTGTGATGCTAGAGTATGCACAAATTTATAAACAGAAAGCACAAAGAAATAACCAGATAAAATGAAAGTTTACTTTTGGATCATTGTAAAAAAAAGTCAAAGGATATCCCTTGAAGTAGGAGAGGATATTTTTTATCGGACCTATATAATCAGACCTATATAATCATTCTGACAGATGACTTATACAAAATATAAAAGCAATACTCTTACAAACCCATACATAACTGATATGGAACCCAATAGAAGGGTGGAGAAACAATGTTAATGTACACTTCTTTAGGGAAAAAAAATGTACATATACATCATACATATGAAAACGTTCTCAGTTCTATTCACATTAGGACAATGCAGATTAAAATGCCAGTGGCAACCACACCAGGCAGAATCGCTAAAAATAAAAGTATTAAACATGGAAAAGGATATTTAATAAGGGCAACTATTATGTCCTTTCTGGAATGCACATTGATACAACTACTCTGAAAACCCATTTGGCAATATTAATTCCAAATATTCATATCCCATGATTTAGAAAATCTAATCGAAGGGTTATACCCAAGTAGAATCATAGATTTGTGTTCAACGAATCTTGCAATATGGAATGTTTATAATATCATTGTTCATGGAATCCCAGAGTAATGAATAACTAACTTGTGGGATATTCCTAACATTGAATTTACACAGAAATGTGAATGAGGAACACAAATGACCTGTGAAAATGCATTAATGAAAAACCCAGACACAGGAAAGTAATGTGGGACTTAATTCACAAAAAGCAACAAAATAACTGAAAGTTAGGATGTGAGAAGTCAGTATAGCATTTGTACATTTTTGCATGTGTGTGGATAAGTCTAAGGTGGAAAGAGAAAGAATTCTTCTGGGGTCCTGATTATGTTTTAATTATTTACTTTTTTCTATTTAATATGGATATTAAAGGGTTATATATGAGTTATATATGTGTTATATATGAGTTATATATGTGTTAAATCTGTAAAAATATGTTTAGATGTGTACATTTGCTTACACACATATTCAACATAAATGCTAAATCTAAAACACCACCAGATAGGGGGGAGTTTAACAATGCAATGGGCAGTGTTGGAGGACCTTCACAGGGTGTCCTCAGCCATAAAGCCATAAAAAGCTACTAAATTAGACAAGGAGTATAAAGGGCCACAAGGAACACTAAAATCCCTGACCTACAGGTGCAATGTTTTCATTCTAGATCTCTGAGTGTCCAGAGAGAAAAGTTGTGGGAAGATAGCTAACATAACTTTGCTTGTATAGGAGTATAAAGGTACTCCGTAAATTAGCAGATATCCCATTGGCTTTGTTTGAAGGTTTTAAATGTTTTATGCACAATTAGAAAAATTGCACCCCTTATCCCTAGAGAAAGTCTCAAAGAAAGGGGAAAACTCATAAATTATTCCTAAAGTGTTATTTTAGGAACACATGGGAGCACAGAGAGATTCCTCATTAGAGGTGAGTAGACTGCACCTGTTTACAGGTGTACAAATGTTTTTCTGACACGGATACCTCATATAACACTGAAGTTAGGGCTTTTAGTGCACTGTCAGGAGCATAGTATTCATTGTACCCGACAGGTAAGTTCTACTCCTTGCCCCTCATATATACCGTCCTTCTTAGTTTCCAATGCCCTCTACATCTCTTTTGTACCCATGTGTGCTCATTGATTAGTGTACATGTGTTTAGTTTTCCCTTCTGGAGAGATTTTGTTTAGAAGAACTGTCTTCAGTCCAAGTTGCTGCAAAAAGACATTATTATACTCCTCTTTATGGTTGAGTATTAATAATTCTCCATGGTGTGTGCGTGCGCACACATGTGCATATACATATGTGCACACACACACACACACCATATATATGCATACACCAAATCTTAATCCACTCAAATTGTGTTTTTAGGTCAATTTCACATCATTGTAATTGCAAATTTGCTATGATAAACATTTGAGTGCAGGTGTCTTTTTGATAAAATGATTTCTTTTTCTTTGAGTGAATAGCCAACAGTGAGAATGCTGGATGGAATGGTAAGTCTATATTTATTTATCTGAGGAACACCCAGTTTGTAGTAATTTGCGGTCTATACCCAGCTTGTAGTAATTTGTGGTCTATACCCAGTTTGTAGTAATTTACATTCCCACCAATGGTGTATACATATTCCTTTCTTTCCACATCCATACAAGTGTTTATTGTTTTTTGACTTTTTGGATCTTTAAATAATGGCCATTCCAACAGGGGGAAAGTGGTATCATTGTGATTTTAATTTGCATTTTCCTCCCTATTAGGGATGTTATAACATCCTGGTAACAACTAACACCCACAGAGCTTCAATAGTAAACAAATACTCCTCTGTTACACAAGTCTCTTCCCAGTCTGTGCTGCTACTTCACAGATTACATCTGCATACATTATGCAAACTAATTAACATAATTTTATAAATATTGTTTTATGGGTTTGTATTTAATTGCATAGACAAAAGAAAAATAGAGTTACAAACCAAAAGAAAAAAAAAAAAAACCCACAAACACTAGCTTTTCTATTATCTATGTGTTCACCTGTTTAGTTGGGTTTCTTGTAGTTTGGGGTTTTTTTTTATTATTTATCAGAGATCTAGTTATTTTCTAGTACCCTTTTATTTCATTCTAAATAATTTTTGGATATTGAGTGCAGGGCATGTTTACTGGTGATGAACTGCCTCAACTTTATGTCATACTTACCCTTCATATTTGAAGAATAATTCTACCAGACATGCAGCTCATGATGAACTTTCTTTTTCCTTAGCACTTAAAATATGTATGTCATTATACTACCTTCTTAATCCATGGTTTCTTATAAGTGATCTGGTATTAATTTTATAAACATTTCTTTCATGTGACACTACTTGTTTCTTGCTACTGTCAAGATTCTCTCTGGTTTTGTCTTTTAGAGGTTTAATTGCCTCAAGTTTTTCACTGTGGATCCCTTTGAGTCTATCCTACCAGGAGGTCATTGAGATTTTTTTGGATCTGTCAATTCATATCTTTCATAAAATTTATGAGTTTTTGGAAGCATTTTCCAAGTGTTCATTCTGATTCTGTCTCTCTTCCCCTTTGGAATGCTTAATCTTCTAATTTTGGCAAGTCAGTTAAAAGTCCTAAACTAGTAACTCTAGTTTCTGGTCTGTTCAGGAATAGTTTATACCAGGCATCCTCAAACTTTTTAAACAGGGGGCCAATTCACTGTTCCTCAGATGGTTTGAGGGCTGGACTATAGTATATATATGTTCATATATATATATATATGAACAAATTCTTATGCACACTGCACATATCTTATTTTGAAGTAAAAAAAAAAAAAAAAGAAACAAATACAATCACACCGATGGCCTCATGTGGCCTGGGGGCCACCGTTTGAGAACCCCTGGTTTATTCCATTTTTCTTCCTTGTGAATGGGCCATATATTTCCCTTTCCTTGCATGCATCATTTTTTTTTAATTGGTCTTTTTAAATATTTTAATGAGATTTACCAGAAAATCACATTTCATTTATCCACAGGATTCTGTTACTGTGGACTGTAGTTTTTGTTTTTCCAAATTGTATTGAGGGATTCTTTTTTCTAAATTAACTTATCTAAATTTTTTTTTTTTAAGATAACTCTTTGTTGTGTATGGTCACTGATTGCATCTGGTCAATTTGTCTGCTACTGACTTAAATTCCTGGAATTAAAAAAAGAAAAAAAAAAAAAAAACACAAGCCAAAAAACCTTTACATATATATTTTTTAATATTATTCCTGTTTTGAGGAATTCCTAGACTATTACTGCCAGGCTACTTTAAACTTTTCCTTCGTCTTCCTTACCTGTTTGTGTGGAGACGGAAGTTCAGCCAGAGTTGAAAGCTTAGGTTGTAGCAGACACTTTCTGAGCCCTCATATCGTCCTCAGCATATTTTTAGCTCTCATTATTTTCGAGAACATGTAGAATCTTTTCAAAGCCTTTATTCCCCATTTATCTCATTCTTCAGCCTCTTCTTTCTAAAGCTTTTCCACTGCCTGTTTGCCCCCTGCCTTATGCAGTAGCATTTAGGAGATTTGCTTTGAAATGCTTTCAACAAAATTCACTCAGGAGGCTTCTCCAATTCTAGCCCCTGAGTTGATCCTTTGAGGAACCAGATAGCTGAAAACACACAGCTGCCTTTACATGAGATCTGTATTGTCCCCTCTGTCACCAGGCAGCCACATGATAAGGAATGCCACCTCATGAGTCAGGGCAGGGCTGAGAATGAGGCTGGTATGCAGATGGGTTAAAATATCACAATACTCTCTTACTAACAGCTATTAACTTCTTAACTGTTTACCTTTGTTGTCAGTTTTGTTTAGATTCTAGGATATCTAAAACGTATATGCTCATGGTTTTTGTCCTTTTAATTTTTGCTTCAGTATAGGTACATAGGTTGTGAATTCCCTATTCCACCAAAAAGTGATTTATCAATAAATTGTGTAAATTATATCCGTATTAAAATGTTGTCAACTCAATTGTATGCATGACAATTGTATGCATGACAAAGAATGGTGTCTATAATTGATGAAACATGAAATAAAAATACTTTTTAAATTATTATAACAAATAGATACTATGTATTTTCCAGGTAATCAATAATAAACTTATGCTAGAGATAAAATATTTTTGGCGTGAGCCTTGTGGATTAAAACAAAACAAAATTTTACATCTTTCTATCTCTTTTATTCTTCTGTCTTACTTTTATTTCCTTTTCTTTCTTTTTTTTTTTTTTTTCTTCCCACAAGAATCAATATTCTATGCATGAACTTGGGAGTTTTTAGTAGATTTCATGACACATGTATTAATAATATTAATGATGTTAATATCAAGTATTTTATCTGCTAAAATATTCTGATATTAGTATGTATTTCCAAAGACATTTACTATGTTTTTCTACTGACTGTGTTTTCCATAAAGTGAAGGTAATATATAAAATATTTGTTATATTAATATTTAGGATAAAAACTTCTATTGAGAAAAGTTCTTCATAAGATACTGTTTGGCTTACTTTATCTTATCCAGTTGCTTCAATATCATCAGTGCTAATTTAATCCTTTGGCTAAGTTTCTACTGGTTAGAACCACCAAAAGGTTACTAGTTACCTAACTAGTAACATGGTAGATAAGTTTTGGTGCACTAAGAAGATCATGTTCTAAACAAAATTTCTGCCATTTAAACTAAAAATATTCAGTGAAGTTCATGCTATTATGTCAGTTACTTTTTCATTTTAGCTTGAATCCCACTACTTCAGTGCACTACATAAATATTTTAGGAGACAATAGATAATTATTTGCTCTGTGTGATGATATCAATTAACAAAATAATAGTTTAATTTTCTCAACCTTCATAATTTGTCAAAATGCTAAAATTGAAGACATTGAATGAGTTTATGTTAAATATATATACAGAAGGAGCCATAAAAGGTGTACATATTTTAAGAATGGAAGAAAGTTGTATTAAAAGTGGAAGACTCAACTTATATTTCACTTTTTCCACTACAAGAGATACAAGATACAATTTAAAAATAAACATTATTATTATATATTGAGTATTTGGGTATACCTATGTACGTAAATTATTTTTCTCCATACATGTCAATGTATATGCAAGTTTAGAAATACATATATATATATATATATACGCACATATATCAATATTATGTATAAATATAAATACGTGCATACATACATACACTTTTTAGTCTTATTTCATAGAAGTTATTAAATATTCTTATACTTATCCCCAGTCTAGGTTTCCTGAGTGGACAGAATGGATGGACACAACCTAACCGCACCGGATGAATTCATCCTAGTGGGCCTCACAGACCTCCCCCAGCTACAGGCTCCCCTGTTTGGCTTCTTCCTCATTGTGTACATGGCGTCAGTTGTGGGTAACTTGGGCTTGATCATCCTCACCAAGGTAGATCCTAGGCTGCGAACACCCATGTACTTTTTTCTAAGGCATTTAGCCTTTACTGATCTTGGCTATTCAACAGCTGTGGGGCCTAAAATGCTTATAAATATTGGGAAAAATCAACATACAATCTCCTATAATTGGTGTGCTACCCAACTTACTTTCTTCATTATGTTCATCATTAATGAAGTTTTTATTCTGTCTGCAATGGCCTACGACCGCTACGTGGCCATCTGTAACCCTTTGCTCTACCCAGTCATCATGTCACAGAGGTTATGTGAAGTGCTGGTGGCCGTCCCTTATCTCTACAGTGCCTTTTTGTCTTTGCTGACTGTCATAAAGATTTTTACTTCATTGTTTTGTGGCCATAACGTCATCAGGCATTTCTACTGTGACAGTCTTCCCTTGATATCTTTGCTGTGCTCCGAGACACTTGAAATTAAATTGATAATTCTGATCTTTTCAGCTTTTAATTTGGTTTCATCTCTTCTGATAGTCCTTGTGTCCTACTTTCTGATTTTTGTTGCCATATTCAGGATGAATTCTGCACAAGGGAGGGCCAAGGCCTTCTCCACCTGTGGATCTCACCTGACTGTGATAGCTGTATTCTATGGGACTCTATTTTTTATGTACGTACAGCCTCAATCCAGTCATTCCTTTGATACTGATAAAATGGCCTCTTTATTTTACACGTTGGTAATACCAATGCTGAATCCCATGATCTATAGTTTCAGGAATAAAGATGTGAAAAATGCCTTACATAGAAGTTGTAAAACATGTGCAAACCTAGTTAAAAATTAATTGCAGAATGTGGTAATAATAAATGTGCCAATGCCCATATATACTGTGTATGCCATAATTTGTACTGATTTCTGTACATTTTTTGATTTATTTGTGTCTTTTAATGGCACTAAAGAAGCCATTTCTTCAATGACTTTAAATATTTGTCATCACTACCTCTAATAAAGATGACAAAGTGAATGGTATTTGTAGAATTTTCTTTTTTGATGACTGAATAATATCCCATCGTGTATATGTGAACAACTTTGTCTTTATCCGTTCATCCATTCGTGGCCATGTAAGTTGTTGTCATATCTTGGCTATTTGGAATAATGGTACAATAAACATGAAGATGCAATGTCTCTTCAAGATAATGATTTAACTATCTTTGAATATATACCCAAAAGTGGAGTTGTTGGATCACAGGGAAGTTTCATTTTTAATTGTTTGAGAAACTTCCACACCATTTCCATAATGGCTATGCTGATTTACATTCTTACCAACATTGTATAAGGGATAAATTTTCACTTTATCCTGTGTCAGGTTAAGCCAGACCCCAAATTTGACAAGAACCAAAATGGAAAAATACTCAGTTTTCTCAAGAAAAAACATAAATTCAGTGATTCAATGTTAACTATTTTTATGTTAATTCAACAGTGTCCTATATTGTTACAACAGATATTATTAACACCTATTATGTGGTAGACACTATTATGGGTATTGGGAACACATAGATTTTTTTTTTTCCAATATAAACACAATTTAATTTTCCAGGTTTATCTACCATTGTTGTAAATAACTAAAACCTAATGGTTTGTACCCTCATATTAATTTGAAATTTTAAAAAATAATAATTCATTGAAAACCCACTTTATGTCAAACAATGACTATCAAAAGAGATCTTTTCTTGTTTTGCTGAAGTTTTTAAGCACTGACACGAAGGAAAGGCTGAGAAAATCCTGTGAGCAGGCAAAAGATATCTCTCCTAATGTGGAAACAACCTAAGTGCCCACCAACCCAGGAATGGATTAACAAGCTGTGGTATATGTACAGCACGGAGCACTATTCAGCCATTAAAAAAAATGGAGACTTTACATCCTCGTATTAACCTGGATGGAACTGGAAGACATTATTCTTAGTAAAGCATCACAAGAATGGAGAAGCATGAATCCTGTGTACTCAATTTTGATATAAGGACAATTAATGATAATTAAGGACACGATGGGGGTGGGGGAAGGAAGGGGTGGGGGAAGGAAGGAGTGGAGTGGGGCCTTGGTGTGTGCCACACCTTTTTGGGGGCAAAAGGGACTTTTGCAAGAGGATTGCAAGAGGGACTTTGCCTAACAAATGCAATCAGTGTAATCTGGTCTGTTGTACCCTCAATGAATCCCCAACAATAAAACAAACAAACAAACAAAAAAAACATTATATATATATATATATCTTTTCTACTCTGATTGTCCCAAATATGGCTTAGACAAAGAGGATGTGAAAGCCTCTCCTATGAATATTCTGAAGACATTGGCTCCCCGGGTAACAGCATTTTCTCTTTCTCTGTTGCATGTCCAGATAACTGACCCACTGTATAGTATTGTCAGATATTATTTGAAAATTGCATCAGAGACTTGGATTCATTGTTGATTATTTTGTGACTTTGTATCTAAAGAGTCAGGTATTTAAATTGTAATTAACTGTCAACCTCAGATACACACTATAAGAGTATAACAGTAGACCCCTGGGTGAAGGGCTCAATCAAATTTGAACTTACCTAGGAATACAACAGTGTAACCTGATCATTTGTACCCTCACATTAATCTGAAAACAAACACAAAACAAAACAAAAAACATTTCAACACAAATTGGTACCCAAGTGCTATGATTTTTCTTTGGTTTCACAAAAAAACTAAACACATGAAAACAATCACATCATGTCCAGAGTGCCATCCCACCAGTTTTGTGACAGGCCTGTGGATAAGAGAGGGCTCGTTAGATGGATGAAAGCTCTCCTGAAATACCCTTCACTCTCGGAGTTCTCTGCATTCATCACTAAAGTCAAAATATGATATATGAGTTTCTGGAGCTTGTCCCCACTGCTGGGTCACAGAATGACTCACTGGACACAGGCTGTCATAACTTATGAAGAAATAATTCCCTGATCCAGAAACATAACTTCAGGCTAAAAAGAAAACCATAAACATCTGTTGAAATGAAATGTTTTTCTATCCTTCTCTTACTTGATCCTAATTTATACAAAAAATAAATAAATAACCTCTCCACCACCTCCTCCACCCCAGGAAAGCCCAAAAGTAGTTGGGCAGAGATTATTATTCCTATTTTACATATAAAGGATCTCAGCTTCAAGACTTTAATTAGCTCTGGAGAAAAAAGTGGCCCCAGGTTTGCCACTTCAGTGAAAATTTCAAAGAATCATGGATCTGAAGTGATCTCCTTGGGTGGCTGGGCTCATATCATTACGAGTCCCAGCTTCAATGCCTTCATATGAAAATAAAAATATTTCAGCAGATACCAAGCTTGAATCACCTCTGAATAGCTTGTTTGTTATTTCCTCTCTCTTTCAGTGAAAGCCTGACAATCTTAAGAAAGCAACAAATATGGAGAAAAAACAACCTGGTTACATAAAGTAGGTAAGTAAACACTGCTGTGGGGTTTGGGCAAATCACCCTCCTCTGTGAGGCTCCCCTCCAGCTCCAGCAAGCACAGTGAACACAGATTGACCTCTGTGGTTTGTCTGGGGAGATAGGAGATGCTGTATGTACAGTGTGGGTACATTGAGATCCTCGATTTCTCCTCCTTTGTATTAATCATTTATAGAAGAATAAACAGTATAATGGTTTTTTATCACGTATTTGACATATTTTAGTATCCAATCTATATATTTTCTACTTTGAGAAGCTAGGCATGAGAAGCACTGATTAACGCCGGTACTATTTAATAGTGTACGAGGTGTCCTTCCATTTACCACGTCATGGCCATTGGCATAAATAGTTCACCCCTTTGAAAACCAATCTCAAGTGAAACTAGAGGTGCTACAATCCTCACATCGTGAGAATTATGAGACAACAGTCCAATGAGGTAGACTGAACCTGGCAGGTGGCAGGCTGTCATTTGGTAAGAGTCCCACCTAACTTTGCTCACTGTTTCCTGGCAGTAATTACTATTCAGGACTCTCAATGTGTCTGACCTCAGCATTCTCTTCTCTTTTTATTAGTGCACACTTTCAAACCACTATAGGCTGAAGAGTCAGACAATGAGAAAGATGTACATGCAGAAACTACTGTGTTGAGGAAGAGTAATGGGCTCAGAGTCAGTGTATATGGGTTTTTCTTGAGAAGGCCTAGTCTGAATGCAAGTCTTGTTTTAGTGGAATCCTCTGGATTCCCTTCTGGGTCAGAGGACAGAGTCACCAAATCCTAGAAAGTTGTAGAAAAGCAGAGATCAAGTTAACTACTAATATTATAGACGGGAGTATTGGAAGCCTGAGATAGAATGTGATGTGCTCAGTATCACAAGGTGAGCATTGTTAGTGCCAGGCCTGGAGGCCGCTCTAGAAGTCCTGTCCATTCCTTCACTCGCTTGTTCATTCATCCATCCAACAAAGCATACTGAAGGCCTATTATGTGCCAGGCACTCTACTAGGCGCTGACTTCCAGGGGTGCACAGGACAGTGTCCATGCTTTATGAAGCTTTCCAGCTTATAGTGGGGACATAAGAGTAGCTGCCATTTCATTATCTCCTTTTTCTGGCAGTTGGGGTTTTACAAGTGTCAGGCTTTTCCTTGTTACTCTTTCTCTTCAATTTTATTTGTTCTCCTGCATTTTTTTTTTTACTTTATTTCTTCCCAGCCCCACTCTTCTAGGGCTAATCAGGCCTGTTGAATTCTTCTAACTTCCCAGCTATTAGTCTTCAAATCTCCACTAAGAATATTCATATTCATGATTTTACAGTACATATCTTCATTTTTAAAGGCACAAACTTTCTTTGGCAAAGTGGTTTCATAAGACAATGAAGTGAGAGAGAGTGGGCCAAATAGTCTATCAGGGTAATTAAAAGTATAATAACTTCTTCAGAGAAGTTTCTATTCAAATCTCTGCCCACAATGAGATGGGATCACTTGTTCTTTTCTTGATAATACGTTTCAGTTCTTTGTGGATTCTGGTTATCAAACCCTTGTCAGAGATATAACCTGCAAATATTTTCTCCCATTCTCAAGGCTGTCTGCTTGCTTTATGTACTGTGTTCTTGTCTGTGCAGAAATTTTTTAGTTTGATCAGGTCCCAGTAATGTATTTTTGGTGTTGCTTCAATTGCCCAGAGGGTCCTCCTCATAAAATATTCTCCCAGTTCAATTTCTTCAAGTGTTTTCCCTGCAGTCTCTTCTAGTATTTTTATAGTTTTATGTCTTAAGTGTAAATCTTTTATCTAGTAAGAATCAATTTTTGTTAATGGTGAAAGGTGGGGGTCCAGTTTCAGTCTTCTACAGGTTG